>BSBM01003013.1:0-49106 GCA_027924585.1 Larix kaempferi
GACTTACCCCCGCTTAGTCCCCACACTTACTTGGTGGACGGATGGGGAAAGTTACCTACTTCAAATTAGAGTTCTATAAACCCCAATGGGACCAAGCTGGACCCTCTCAACACAATATTGTTCTTTATTAAACACGCATTTAAGACATGAAGTGGGCGCTTAGATCAGTTGTATTACCTTTTGTAAACCCTTTTAAACCAGCCGGCTTACTCCATTACTTTTCAACTTAGAGGCACGGACGTTCAACAGAGAGAGCTTTACACAAGCATTTGACAACTAGAGCTTTTGGACAAGCTTCCTCCAAACAGTATTCACAGGCGGACTTGGAATTAGACTTACTTTAAGATGCTGCCGAGTACCGCGTTATACCTATTTCGGCCGGATACAATTTCTAAATTAAGGCAACACCGCACCCTATTTGTGCAACCCCAGCATTGTTCTTCCTGAATCCAACTACTTAACCACATGTCCGGATTTAATGGATTGAGGGAGAACTTCAGAGCCTAGAAAATTAATGGAAGTTTAACAGCTACCCACACTCTTGCATTGCCCTAGGAAAGTTAGACTATCTTTTAAGCACTTGCTTGGGTGGGCCACTTTTCACTTTGCTATTGACTTTATAAGCCTATTTGCCGTTACTTAACGTGCTACCCGTGCTACCTTTACTTTTTACTTTAACTGCTTCACCTTATGGTGGGATGGTGGGTGATTAGCCGAGGACTCTTAGTAGAATGCTCCTGCGGGGATAATTGTCCCGAGAGGCTTTCCCTTTAAGAAGAGATCGTGGAAGAACTAACTGCCGGATGGATTATTATAAACAGCCAGAACTGAAGCAGAAATCCTAGGAACTGCCTGATTCTAAACAGCCAGCCAGAACTTAATAGACACAGCTGGGCTGGATGATGGTCAATCAGAGAGCCTTGTTTAACGGGCGGGCTTCGATAACAATCATTGCTTACATTTTTTTACTTGGTACAGCACTTTTAGATCTTTGATAGCTAGTACTCTCCCTATTTGCTTTTTATGTTATATTAGACCGCTCAGTTTTGGGATCGGATCGATCGTCAGATCGGAACTGCTGCCCTATTCATTCATTAACTGCTAGAACTAGTGAGATCAAGATTATTGGGCCGGGTACCCACCCTTTTTTATCTTTACTCGAACTGCCTCACGAAACTTAGTGGTTGAACCAGTTTGCTTAGGCACTTACAGCATTGCTGCGCACCTATAGATACACGATTCAAGGAAGTTGGACCTATAGAACCCAGTCTTGGATCGTTGGATCGTTTTCACTTGCTTGGATTGATGAGTCAATACTGGTTTTAATACAGAAGATATTAGATGGGCTTGGGTAGGCATTTGCACTTAGACCAGATTTACTTTTGCCGGAAGAATCAATTTCGTTTTATCTACTGCTACCAACATTTATATTTACTTTAACTGATTCACTTAGCTTAGTCATTGGATAGGCTTTTTTGGTTTATGTTGCTTGGGTGTGCTGGAACTGCTTACTTGAAGCGCTACTGCTTGTTAAAATAGGAAGTCTTTCCAGAAGCCTTGTTAGAGTGGTTGGAAGCCCCTGCCCGGGAGCCTTGTGATCATACATAGTCTTCTTCGAAATTCACTTCTCCAAATCTATCGGAACAACTTTGGACCTCCGTAGGAGCAAATCAGGAAGAGAATAGCTACGAAAATAACTTCTTCTCGGATCTCCGTCGGAGCAACTATTGATCTGAGATCGTTGACTCTCTCTCTGGCCAAGAAACTGTGGGATGGACGTCACAACCTGACCTGTCTTCTATCTCTCTACTGTAAAGTGTAAAGGGGTGGGTCAACAGCAAAGTGTCAAGGGTGGTTCTCTATCTACAGCCGAGCGCTAAAAGGGTGGATGGGAACGCCTTCTTTCTTATCTATCTACTCTACAGCTGAGTGTTAAAGGGTGAGTGTTACAACCTGACCAGTATTCTTTCTCTACGGCTGAGTGTTAAAGGGCCAACTGCGATGCTAGATTTCTAGAAACCCCTAAAAGTGACTGCGAGCTCCGATAAGCTATATGTATCCGAAAGTAGTCATAATGTACGCGAGCCCCGATAATCACTGCACCGTGTCATCAAATAAGGGTCAAGATAAAGTAGTGGTAAGTCGCCCCCATAGTGATTTACTAAAACGGGGGTGTAGATAACACCCTAATATAATAACTATAATGGAGGAGGATTACAGACCAAAAGTGGGGGAACCAAGATTTGGTTCTTTGTAATTTAGTTTTGTGCCGTTGAACCGACAGAATATAAAGCTGGATTTGTATATGTAACTCCAGCCCACGAACTATATGAGGTCGGGATGCTTACCAGCCCGTTTAGGAGATTTACCAGCGCAATAGCGTAGAGGAGGTAGGCTTATCAGCCAACAACTAGCACGAGAGTACGCGGTTGAAAGCTTATAAGCTCACCAACCGGCACAGGTTCTAACCATCCCCGCTAGGGCACGAATTGAATGAAGCTATCTATTTTGTTTGTGTAATGGCATTCCCGAATATGGATAAGTCCGGGTAGCCACCTCCACTGGATCTAAAACATAAACAATTAAAACTATATGAAGCCTGCTCCACCCTTGACTATAGTCTGTACATGTTTTATGTTAATGGTAGGAGTTAAAATTGAAATGGTCATATAACTTTCACTGGTCTAGATCTATTTCAGGTAAGTGATAACCTGAGCTACGCCGCTCTACCATTATACCATTGATGCATTCCTCATTCAGTTCGCATTCAAGTCAACCTGCAACAAACAACATCTTACCAGAAAAGCATCCCATCATTAACAGCTATCGTACCAATACGAGTCAGACTGACGAATTAGATCTCATACTACTTGATTGCAGCTCTCGTACGCATCATTCTCAGATCACGGCCCAATCAACCACACAGCTCACGTACCCATCGAGGAAATAAGTTCATTCCCCATCGAGATACAATTGAGGCACAACATCTTCTGGCTGGGGAATTATTGATAGATAAAGAGCAACAGCTTCCCGAAAACCCCGTTAATTGCTATCGCTTGCTTGGGAAGGCTAAGATAAATATCGCTTGCATGATGGATGATGAGGACCCATGTTCAAACCCTACCACAGAATTTGAACAGCTTTTCAATAAAATATCGAAGAAAAGATTGATAACGCTTGCCCGAGTCAAAAATATTTAGACTCATTATACGCCCCACATACCCTGGAAGAACCGGATCAGAATTGAATAAAAAGAAACTATGTTTGCTTCCAACAGATTTTACAAAACTACTCATTCAATAAAGAATAATACTTCAACAGGTGCTGATAAAACTAGTTATGCTGCTCGGACAGCTCCATTTTCTATTAATGTTGATTAGACTGGTTCAGCTGCTAGGAATGCAGCTGGAAATCCTGAATATACTGCTGCTGTTCGGACGGCTCCTCCATATTCTATTGATGCTAGTTCAACAGGTTTCAAACAGTGCTTCCGGGAATGCTGGGTCACTGATACTTCGACTGCTGCTGCCAATAATAAAGCTGGTTCAACTGGGAATACTTTTGCTGCTTGGGCTGCTGTCGGTTCAACAACTGGGAATACCGTTTCAACTTATGCTGGTTGTACTGCTTGGGCCGGGAATCCTAGTGCTACGGGAACTGGTTATGCAGCTTCAACTGCTGCTTATTAAAAGGCTCTTTAAACTATACAATGCAATATAATTCCGCATTCACCGACTTTTTATTATGATTATTGAAATGCTAGTTCAACTGGTGTTGATAGGGAGGCTGTTGGGAATGATCCTTCAACCGCTTATGGTATGTTGTTCCTTCAACTGCAGATGGAACTGCTACGGGAACCGAGCCAAGCAGTTTAACCAATACCCCACTTCATATCCAGGTTCGATGCATTAAGGATAATTATATAGCCCTTTATCGTGGTTAGATTAGGTTCAAGCAACCAAGTATGAATATATAGATAAGCAGTACCAACCCCATTAGATTGACATGATATGGGGCTAATTATAGTACGAGTGTTTAGCTTAGTCTATTGAAAACATAGATTGAAATGAGATCAGCTTAGTTATATTATATGGTTGTCCCATGTATTGAATATGGGACTTCGGAAGCTATAACAGAGACGGAAGCTAATAGTCAACTATATGGTGATAGTACTACTAATTGAACTCCACAGCTACTATACAGACTAGAGCTAGAGCTCTAACCTAAGGCAGTTCATACGGCTAAGACTATAGCAGTCATAGGAATAGTACCTATTTATTTGAAAGGAGACAAGAGCTTGTTCGCTAGAGCTAAGGCAGAAAGGAAGGAAGGGGACTTATTCTCCTCCACCTATGGCCTGGGTATGTTATATGGGAGCTAATTATCTAAGCAATGACCTTTATAAATCTAATTTATTCAAATTGAAATGGGAGATTGCACTAATTATAACTAACTGTATAAAGGCTTTCACTCTACTTTTTTTTACAGAATGATGAGTTAACCCTACTACGAGCTAATATAGCAAGCGGAAGGCGATAGAGATAGACATTGGTATAATAGCATTACCCACCTCCCTTCCCTGTCCACTACCTAACCAGCGTGAAAGAACCAACCTGACCTGCCGCCTGACTGGCCCTCCCTGACAAGTATGAAAGAAACTGCCCTACCTTAAAAGCGTGAATGGCTCACAACCTCTCTCCCTCCTCGCCGGCTCTAGCCCCACCCATTTGAAACATCTATATATTCAGCAAGTTATAATAAAAAGCAAGCCCCGGTTTATTATCCCAGGCAGCCATATCAGCCCCATCTTTTCAATCATAAAGATTATTTCCAGCCCTCGTTGGGTTAACTCATCCTCGGTTAATCACCAGCCATCGGGACCTCGGTTCCTTTCCTCTCCCAGCGAGTAGGTTCCTGCTGACCCTAAAAACAAATAATCTATTCCGCCTAATATAAATAAACATTATTAAATGAAAATATTTAAGATATAAAAACCTGTGTTCTGGACCAATAGATATTACACTATTTTAGCATTTCATATATGAACACGTAGAGATAGCAACATAATAATAAATGTATAGTTTAGATGGCTGCGTAGTTGGACGGCAAGCGACAAAAAATAGGAAGTTAATCAGTGGCCGTATGATAATACAAGTTCCTGCCTGAGTAGTAGAGCCCAGTAGAGTAGCTAGCCAATAGTGGATTGTGATAAGTGCAACGTATCTATGGTGGCATCATCTGTTAATTTACTATGCAAAACTTAGATATGCAATTCAATTCAACATATAGGTGCTAGTTCAAGTGAAACATACAAGTGCATATAGATTATTACATACAGTGCTGTAGGAACCCAATGTTCCATATAGGTAAGCCCCTTCCCTTCTCCATGTCTGTCTCCTCCATTCGTCGTCGGGGTTATCTCTGTGAGTTCCTTCCTTCTCATAAAGGGTAGTAATAATCTTATCCTCTACCCTAAGCCGTTAAACTATAACCTCCTCAAGAGGGGCAGCACAGCAGCAATCAGACTCTCATAAGCAAGTAGGAGAAGCAAGTAGACTCATAAGAAGCAATAGGCCACAGGACTGAACCTATAAAATGGGATTCTGGCTAATCATCAAAACTGGAAAATGAGAATGTTTTTCAATGTCTGAACATGCCAAAAAGGTAGAAAGTGGAAACTCCATTATTTAGACTCCATAATCATATATGTATAAAGATAAGGTAGGGAGAGAGAGAGATCGGGTAGGCAGTAGTAGCAGAACAAGCAGCAGAATAAGAATAAGAATAAGCAAGAGTAAGGGCATAGGCAGTATAAAAGATATAATTGGCTCAGAATCATCATCACCAGCATTATCAGTTGCATCATAATTACTAAACCAGTAGAACTAGCAGCAGTGCAACCAGCAGTTCCATCTGCATTTGCATTATCATTTGAAGAATCAGTTGAACTAACATCAATTGAATAAGAAGCTGCCCGAGCATTAAAACTAGCATTACCTGGGTCAGTTCCAGAATCATTTTCAAAAAGCATCAGTTTAACCAGCCTTATTCCCAGCATCAGAAGTAGAACCGGCATTCAAAGCAGAATTCTCAGCATTATCCCCAACAGCACAAGGAGTCCCAACACCAGCATTTGAATAAACAGTTGAAGGAGCTTAATTCCTAGGGGCATAATTTCCATAGGCACCAGTTGAAAGAGCATTATTTCTATCAGCGGTTTCCGGAACAGTTCCAAGAGCAAAAGGAGGAACAGGCCTAGCATCATTAGAAGAAACAACAGCACCAGTTCAAGAAGCAGTGAAAGCGTCATTCCCAGATAAGTTGAATCAACATTTCCATTATCGCATTGAAACAAGATTCCCAGAATCATTTGAATAAGCAGCCAGCCCCATATGCAGCCCCATATGCACTAGTTGAAACTGGTTTCCCAGCTTTATCAGTTGAAGGGGCAGTGGAAGGTTAGACCCTGATTATTTGTGATTAGTTGTATGAGTACTTTATCATGGGAGGCCACCTATAATTAGCGATAAAACGCGATCTGGCTGGCTCGGCCCCAACCAAATAGAAAATGCCCTGCCTCCCTCCTGATATAATGAGACCAAGGCCCTATTGGATTTCACATTAAGAATACCCCTTTAAGACGTGTCGCCTGGCCCGACCAGTACCTAAAGCCCTCAACCAAGCCGCATGTTTCAATCTCGGATACGCACCATTTCCCACTTGGAAATGCGCTGATAACTGCGACTGTAGGGTAGCGCTTATTCTAATGAATATACTTCAATTTCATTAAATGTACCCTATAGAGGATAGAGACCTTCTATAGTTCTATCTTTCTTATATACCAAGTGATATCTTACAAGTAAGGAGGAATTAAAAATAGTATAGAGTCCTTATAGAAGTAAGGAGTGAACTAATGATAAGGTGGTCGTGGAGATTTTAATAACCAAAGCTAGGACTTCAACTGCTGCTTCTGACCCTTATCTTAGGTAAACCAAACTATAAAAGGAACAATATATAGAAGGAATAGACTATGATATCATTAGGAATATATATATATATATTAGTAAATTTATCCCTTTAAAGAAATCTATTACTTACTATCTTAGGAATAAAAAAAAAAAAGCATACTGTACTCTTAGAACTACACTTAATTTCTATAACTAAACTGTAAATAAACTCCTTTAACACAAACAAATAATATATCTCTGGTAGATCAGAATATATCATATATGAAATAAGATCTCTATTTAACGTGGGAATTTATAAAAATAATTAATATCATACATAGCCTGCCATATGTTTCAGTAACCCTTTCCACTACCCTCTCGGTCAATCGCAGTATACCGCATGGAAGCGACTAGATATTACAGTTTACATTCCACGATGTCTGTATAGCCTGGAGTATGGGTTCATTGCATTTCAAATTATATATATATAATGTCTCACCCTCTTGTTGAAGAATAAATGAGGCACAAATATTCCTATACGATGCACTATTGATCGCCGCTGTTCCGACCTTTGGTGCATAACGTGTAGCGTGTCCCGAAGAATACCGGTACGTGTAGTTTTCCAGGCTTTTGCGGGTGGATATTTGATAGTAACCAAAATCTTTAACCTCCTGATCTGTATATATTTATTAACTGGGCAGCACCCCCTTGCCTGGATAGATTATTTACTGGGTGGGCAGGAGGCACAAGTATGGTTGGTAGACAATGGGCTAGTAGTAAGGGCTAAACAAGTGAGTGACCTTATGGCTTTCACTCTTAAGACCTTAGGGAGCATGGGAATACTACTGGAAGTCCATTTCCTGATCCATACCCCATTCAAAGTTATAGTCCCTAGTCTATGAGAGATATTCTCGCATCTCTACGACTCGATGGTGTATTCCCTCTCCCTGCTGGTCGAGTCCCTCCGGGTCCTCGTACCCCTATCCACTCAATAAGTACTTATAGTTTTACTTTGCCCATTGTGTCAGTAATTTTAAATATGCCAATCAATCTTAGGGCATAAAACATACTAATAATTGTAGTTAGGGCCTAGTAGTACTGTACTACTTGGAAGCATAGTTTCTATCTATATAGCCTTACCTTAGGGCAATAAAGAAAGACTTAACTCTCATTCTTAAGGCGCCATAAAAACCATAGGGCATAGACTAAAAACTAAGTATCTATTACTAATAGATCAATCGATAGGGAAGAGTGGTAATTCCATCCTACCATCGGCGAAAGCCTTACCATTAACTCTCATCACTAATCAAACTATGGAACGTTGTTTGTTGCAATGGAGTAGTAGTTCAATAAAAGACTTTATATACTTGCCTTAGTATTTATATTTTAATTCCTATGAACTGGACTTACTTACTTAGTAGCCTTAGTTCCAACAACTTAGGTTGTGTCCCACGCCACAGTAAGTTCAATATAAAAAGTCCCTAGGAAATGGAACCATGCCTTTTTTGATACCCTTAGGATATAAACTTACATTACTCCCTGTCGGCCGTCTAGCTAGAGAGAACAACCGATATTCCCTTTCGGGTTGTAACACTTAAGGAATAGTAATTTTATAAATTCCCGTAATATATATAATATATAATATATAAATAGTAATAATTATATCTAGCCCCATAATATCTGAAATAATTAAATGAATGAATAGGATATAACTCTATTATTCCCATAAGCTAATAGATAATGAAAAGAAGGAAAGATACCACTTCTTATTCTTTGCTTACACTCAGGGGACTTCGCTTATGCTCCAGGGGGAGTTCCGCTTATATCAGCAGCTATGTAAGTTCCCTAGGTATATATGTACCTTCTTAATATAGTAGTATAAAGTGACTATATAAAGGCCTGATATAAACCACCCAACCAGCGGGGCTTTGCTCGAAGATCTCCCATCCCTGAACAACAAGTCCTATTTAATGAATATGCTATTGTAAATTGTTCCGGTCGATTGAAAACCTTCCCTAACCGTGCGCGCGCCACCAACACCACCTAGGGACGGTCACTTAAAGTCCACCGTTCAATTCAAGCACACAGTATTGTAGGTTTCTAGCTCGAGTAGGTCAATAAGAGATCGGGTCTAGAGATCAGCACTATAAGTCAGTTATCAATTGATCAATGAACACGAGGGTGAACATCTATAATGCGTAGGGCCCCTAGGTCTAGTGGTTGGAAGGTAATAAATAAAGTATATAAGCCAACCATGTCGGGTAAGTGAGTAATTACTGTGTACTATATATAATATATATTTTACCAACTAGTGAGACCAGTAGTTACCGCGTTGGACGTGAGGATCAAAGCAAGGCTCAACTGTACTGGGTGAATAGAGAGCAGGTGTAATGGAGACGGGCATATAACATACCTGCTAAGGGTTGTTCTCATGCATGTGTTTACTCCCCGTGCTATTGATAGGTAATGCCCCGCTGTGTGTGTATAGGAAGGGCTATCTAGCTTATCCGCATGTTTGAGCCATGGTTCACTGGACTCCCCACGCAGCAAGTAGTACAAAAAAAAACGATGGATATGTGAATGATGTATCTCAGTTATACCCCGCTGTTTCACCCGTTCGCATGCCAAGGAGCTCTTCTCCGCGGCAGATATATATATATATATTGTTGAGTCTAGTTATTGCCCTCTCATCCATCAAAGGAAGTGGTTTACCTAAATATCCCTCCCGGAATGAAATATGGTGTGGAACCGGCCAATAAAGCTAATGATAGGTAGGTGTTATACGGTCCTCTTATCCCAGCCTTCGGACCCAGCCTTTGACGAACCTCGTACCTATGTAGTCCCCGCCTTCCGACTTATTTATCACTTTCCTGCTTTGCTCGACTAATCCGGGCACCAAACGACGAGACAACTGAATAACCCATTGTCAGACCCTATTACCCCTGGCTGGCCATCACGGTGGCGCATTGAAAAGAATAAATGGGCATTTTATATCAATAGAGAAAACCCTCTTTATAAATATAAATTTAGTCTCTTTGATTGAAAGGGCTTCCTATTGTGATTGATCTTGTTTACTTATAATAATGAGATTGCTTATTTTGTTTCCACCTTCCTACTTCGTTCGATACTCGCATCGATACGTCCTTGCTGTAATAATTTGTCATCTATGTTGCACATCCTCACCTTTCACCTAAAGACAGAGGTCTAACAAACTGTTAAACTTTATGAAATAGCCCTATTACTAAATCTGACCTTCAACTATACCCTACTATAATGATACCCTCTACCTCGACCTCACTTACCGATACAGAACACAGGGGTCCAACAGATATTCCATGGGGAGGGGAATAATAATCCAATGGGAACTCTAATCTGTTATAATCCAAATAGGCTAATCCGCGCTATTAGGCCTTCATAAACAACTGAATAATCATCCAGGAGCAAGGTGAACATGGAAATAGGGTCATGGGCACTGGCAAAGTTATTTATTCAAAGGGGCGATGGGAACCTCTGCTTCCCCTTGGTTGTAGACTAGCCTCTGGAAGATGGCTCCTTTATGTGCTTGGTTTAGCCCTCCCTCAGAATCTATTGGTTCGAGCCTCATGGCTTAATACTACTAAGGCAAGTCAGAAATAAATACCTTTGGGCATACTATAATACCTTACTCTATGGCCTTAAGGCAGCCTCTGTCAGAATGCCATTTAAGTAACTTTACCTATAGTAGTTATGAGTGAATGTGGACTTTATACACATTAGACTTATATATCTACGTGATACTCGATCTCTATTAATTCAATATACATTTGAAATCGCATTTAGTTGAACTCGGACTCGCATCTTTACGCGTTGCTCCCGGCCGGATATAATTCCACTAAGCTTTATTACAAGGCTCATTTACCTACAGGTGGTTGGTTGTTAGTGCAGCAGATTCATTCAACCATCTCAGGAGATCGTTGCCACAAGGAAAGGAGGGGCCTACTCTCACAGGGTAGGGGCTACAGGTCACATGTAATCAATGGGGTTTTACTTCACAGGAAGAGAGCCAGCCGTACATACCCGTTCAATCCATATGTCCCTATGCGTAATATATTATTATATTGCATTATTTATATGTTTAACCTTACATTGATATATGATATTGTATTTATACGTTTTAACATATAATATCGCTTTTATTAATTTACTCTATAAATCGTCAGAAATATACAGAGTGTCCGCGGAACTTATAGTATCGGCAGGTGTGCCAGTTTGAGGTGCACCCACCCTTTATTTAAGGCTTTCACTCTATGGCTTCAGGCAGTCCAGCTTGAACCTTCCTAGAACTACTGCAACTACTGCGAAGGTAAGAGTTTAAAGAAAGGCTATCACCGCCATAAGGGGGCTTAAGAGCTCAAGTGAAGAAGCTTTTTGGTCACGTTGTTTGTGTCCATTGATACCTGTGTAGTAATTTTTAATCTGAATACGCAATCTGAATAAATTAAATAGGACCTTATAACTCCTTACATATATACTTCTTTGAAAAACCCGGAATAAACATAGCCCCTAAAACTCAATTAATGCTAACACACGTACCTCGATAAGACATCGATACATGCTTGTTTACTTACGGAGCATAGCGCCTTAAGTTATAATTAGTGCAAGCAACTTTGAGTTCAACTAAGTTTAGTAGCTAACCTTGCCTTGAGTTAAAGGGAATAAGTCCCCTTCGTTTTAACATACGCGATACTAATTATATATAATATATCCTTTTTTTTAATCTTACCATTAACACTAATAGGTCCTAGGGAATATTTCCTGTTGACAATTAGAGCTAATTAGAACGACAGTACATAGGTTAACGCTATGCTTAACTATTATTATAACTAGAGAGATTAAACTACGAGCTTGTAGTATAGCTTGTATAAATAGATAATATTGCTGCTTTACTAATTGAATCGCTATTCCATCCTCCACTGCGCTTTGATCCCGGGCTGCTGGGCGGGGCTACTCTCCTTGGCTGGAGACAGTTATAGCCGCCATACATCATTGCCGATCATCGCCAGAAGGTCATTGTGTACTAAAGGCTAACTGCATCAGGTTCCACTGTGTGCTTGAGGCGAAGTCCCTAGGGCTCTTTGTTGTAAGTAAGTTTGCAAGATATAAACGGGCAGGTAGCAAGATGAATAGATCAGGTCTCCGGTTCGTCCTTCATTAATTCTCCCACCTCGCTCCCCCTATTAGGGGGTATAAAAGTGACTGAAGCGAAGCGTGCCTTCAGTCCATGCCTTTCTATTTTTGACTACTCTATAAACCCACCCTTCTTCCAACCTTTCACTACCTACCTAACTAACCCTACCAACTTAGGTATACATGCCCCAACCTATTTATTCTTTATTTAGGCAGGAATCGTGGGACCAGCACTATTTAGCTTTTCGGGACGAGCCACCAGGGATGACCTAAATAGAAAAAGGTTAGTAAATAAATGCATAAACTTGTTTCACATATTTAAATCTCATAAAGTAACACCTTGTCTCAATAACTTCTGGTATAAACATGGGGTCTTTTTATCTCCCATCTGTTGGTAACTTAGGTTACTTCTCTCTCTTCGTCGGGCGGGTTCTGTCGTCAAGCTCCTTCTGTGAATCAGCTCTCGGTGTAGTTCGTCAAGCCTAACGTCTCCTAGCCTCCCTAACGTTCTAGCATAACGGGTTCAAAAGCCTAAAAGAAAGAAATATCAAAACCAATACCCACCTATAGTACCAAAGGAAGCATCTTAGCTAGTCGTTGATTCGGTTGACTAAGGTGCAGTTACAGGTCTTCTAGCATATGTAGGTAATCCAGTTGAGTCAGTTAATTAAGAAGCAGTTTCTTCCTTCGCTTACTCTGTTGATTATGGCAGCGATCCAGCACTAGTAGTAGATCCAGTTGAACAAGTAGTTCAAAATGCAGCATAAACAGTAGCAAAGGCAGGTTTTCCAGTTGTTTAAGTAAGTTATTAAGCTGTTGTTTATTCTGTTCCTCCTTTTGCTGGTAATACTGGGACTAGCGCTGCTTGTTGTGCTGCTTGAGCTGGTACGACTACTTTTTTTGTTGGGAATGCCATTTAAAACTTTAACACTTCTAGGCGGGATGGCAAGGATAATTTGATTGCTGCTTGCGAACTGCCTTCATCGGGGACCGAACCAGAAAACTTATTGAGATCTCTATTTAGACCGTTTCGATCTCGACCTGATATCTTCGATCTTGATAACCGTTTTTTATCTTGATATACGTTTCAATCTTCTTGCCAACTGACTTACGACTGCGAAAACCTTGCTGCTTATTTCCAACGAATAACTTTAAAGCTGGCTGGCTAGCTGGAAAGATGAAACCGGCTCCTGCCAGCTGGAACAAAGGAAAAGGCAGGGACGGGCAGAGATATGAGGCAGGAATGAGAGAAAGTGAGGCAGAGCAGAGACCTAGGCACTTTCTATTTAAACCCCTGCCCTCCCTGACGGGCAAGAGCTCGTACCTCGCCGCCCTTTTATATAGTCATTTGAGCACCCCGAAAACTATTCTATTTAACTAATATGATTTAGCGGTCTATAAAGGGTGATTGTGAAGACGCATAGAGATGATGCAAATAAGTTAAGGCTAGGCTGCTAAAAGTAAATAAAAAAAGTGCTTAGAATCTAGACTCAGTTACCACAGTTGTTATTGCCCAGGATGTTTTTTTTTTTACCAACAGTTTCAATACCATGTGCCCAGGAATGAGGTGATGGTTATTGTGCGTTACCCGTTTGATGGTACCAGTTCGACGTTAACAGGAGGTCATGGTTTTACGTTTCAATTTTTATTACTGAAAATTGACATTTAACGAAGTCTCACTACGATTGGATGGATGCAATCAATTGGAGGTTTAGCGCTTTTTTTATACTTGCTTACTTTAGGCTTTACGAACCTCACCCGAGAGCTGGGCGAACCCGAGGCTGGGATAATAACTCCGGCTGGTTGAAGAAATGAGGATTTTCAATTACTTACTATTATCTTACGCAAATTGCATTTCACAACATTCACGCCGAGGCTATTTAGGGGGATGGTTGGTTGGTCTTTTTTCGATATTCATTCGTATCGGGTTTTCCTTGATGCTCCGGCCCTTGCCCCTTTTGCTCTTGCTTTCCTTATTGGAGAGAGGGGGCTTTTTTGTTCCGATAAACTTCGAGCTGCCTTCAATACATGTTTTTCTGCCCGCATGAAACTGAACGATACTGACTCCTGTTCTGCAGGTTAAGTGAGGTGGCTTGCTTTTTAGTAATTTCTTTTTCTTTATTTCTTTATAACCCACATCTTCCGAGATAGTGTTCCTACCAGCAACAGGAAACATATCCCCAACAAATAGGCGTCCCACCAACAGAACAATGAAGACTAAACAGCGGACCTTCAAATAAAGACGCCAGGAAGCCTAACCTGGAGACCCAACCGGGAGACGCCATAGCACCCAGATCTACAACTCCAACACAACAACGCCCTACAAATATGCATAATAAATATACCCCAACATAGCCAGACATACCCAGACCCAAGAATGATGGAACAGCTCACTCCCACTTCCATAAAAGACAAATTCGTTCTTTATACTTATGATATAATTTGTCCCAATAAACTCCCATCCCACGTCACAATAAAAGACCCTCACGTCACAATATGAGGATAAATCTACAGATATGGCCCTACTCCAAACTGCTCTACTCCAACCCTCTACCCGACATAGCCAGAGTAATACCAGACCCGATAAAAAAGGATACGCTCACTCCCAATATTGAACCATTCAGACTAATTTGCTCTATTACTTGGATCTTATATAAAGTCCCCATCATTCACAGATAAAGTCCATTATTACATACAAACTAATTAGCTCTCTTACTTTATTTCATCTATCACATCCTGATAAGTAGCTCATCTCACGTCACGATATGAGGAAACATCGACCGAGAGTAGTCAAATGTAAGCTTCTTATAAACACTTACACATCTAGCATTACCATTATTTACATAAGCAAAGGATTATTATCCATTACGAGCAGCAGAACGACAAGCATTTCTAGCATTCCGGGCATCACCATATGGAATCCCGTTTTCAAATGATTCTAATTAGGATGGAATTCTCCTGGGAATGATGCCACTTAAACTTATGCTTATACTGCTGGTCCCTATGCTTTGGAAATGCAATTGGGGATGCTGTTTGGCCTCTCCTTGTAGTGCTTTTTATGCTTGGAACGTGTGCTTGGAATTATGCTTGGGCCGGTTATGCTCCTTCAACTGCTGGTCGTGATGCCAATTGTTCTGCTTGTGCTTATAATCCCGTTTCTGAATGACCGTGTTCAGCTGATTGAAATGTTTCTGCAAATGATGGGAATGACCCTTTAAATGGTTCAACTGGTGCTGATGGAGATGCTTGGGCTAGAAAATACCCTAGGAATAAAGCTGCTTCAACTGCTTGTGGTACTAAGAAGACTGGTTCTAATGGTGCTTATTATGCTGGGACTCTTTTTGCTGCTAGGAATGTTGCTTGAAATGCTTATCCTTAAACTGCTTATTCAAATGATGTTGGTTCAAATACTCCTTCAACCGCTTCTGGTAATGACCCAGGTAATGCTGCTCCTTCTGCTTCTGCTGATAAAAAGAATTCCATTTCTGCTAAGATGATGATGGGCCTTGTTGACCGAAACGGGAGAAACTGCCCTTTCTCCTAGATAAATATGTCCTTGCTAAGAATAACTCTAGTATCCATTCTGTGACCCCCCCTCCCCTCCACAGGTGCCAAAACACATATCTTTACCTTCTTGCCCTAGCTAGTAGCCCCCGGCCAGCGCATAGAGACGTTTACAAAGTCCAGAGAAGTATGCTAAATACGTATCTACTTGTTCTCCACCTCACATAGCAGCTTCCTGTAAAAGCCAGACATTGTTCACATATGATGTCGCCATATATACCTTAGCTAACTCCTATAGTCCACTATTTATTGTCAGGTTTCAAACATAATCTCTACGTTCTTATAGCAGGTCTAAACTCGCATATATTCTACGTTGCACTTAGACTCGCATTTATACTACTAAGGCCAGGTGGATATGCCAAGCTGCTGGGTTCATCAGAGACTCCACTTGGTTACGACTCTGGGTGGTCTCGTGTTCATATACTCTTTCGCCATGGAGTTGTTGGGGTTGTTTATTTGGGGTGCTAGCCTTGTTAAAGCCATATTAATTAATCTACCTAGATTTTGCATAGAAATGTTAATTCTTTGGATTGCCATGGAGACGTTGACACTTGGATCTTAATATACACATGTTATAATATACAATATGGTAATAGATACATTTACCTTTGACTCGATGCTTGTGAAATAGTTATAGTTTGGTCGGACGTGATGCCTGGACTATTTCTTTTTTTATATCTCCTTGCTCAAATTGCTCGAAGGCCCTGTGCCGGCCCCTTCGCGGAGCTCTACTTATAAATGATAACCTTACCTGAGCCAGGACTTTTTTTTATCCCCCAAAACTTTAGGTAGAATATGGCCTCAAGTGGCGCATAGTATAATTCTATCAATGCTTGAGTTGGAATCTTACTGGGGCGATCATATCTAAAATAGTCAATATCGTAATAAATACAAGGGTTAGGGACGACAGGTTCTTATACGGTAAAAAGGCTGGGTGAAAAGCCAGGTCAAAAAAGGTAAGCGCTCAAGGGCCAACGGACAGAATGTAGCCATTCAACCATAAGTGAGTCTTTAAACTGAAGCCACCTTATAACATTTATATCTTACGACATGACCCATGAGCCATTAGCCTTTAGCTTCTCTTTAGCCAAGTCCAACAAAAATACAACAACTTCTTCAACACTAGTGGATCATACCTCAAGGAGGAGGGACTAGAGCCGGAGAGAGAGGCCATGCGCAGTTCACAATTACAGAGGTGCTACGATGAGGTGCAGTTAACGCGAATGAAGTGCTACGAACGAATATGTGCTTCGACTATTTGAGGAGCGATACCCTCGTGAGCTAATAAATAGTATAAAGTGCTAGTACCTTAATGACTAGGATTTAATCTAGTTTCTGACACTAAGCTTAAGACGCCTACAGCTTAAGACAACGCTTCTTGTTGCTCTGGCTAGAGGGAGATGGCGGTAATGGGTGGCCTCAGCTTGCACATATTTTACGAAAAATAAAAAAAATGATAGTTTTAATTTACTTATTGGGTGAGGGGGGGCAAGAAGCAATCTCAAAACATCCTGCAAGAAGGCGTCGACATCAGGCATTGCCTCCTGGGATTGAAACCCGGCTATCAGCTATGTTCAGCTATTTTATATAGAAACGTTTTCGAAGGGTATATTTTATATCTAAGAAAATCCATTTTATTTTCCCGATGAGATAAAGGCCTTTTACTACCTAAAAATAATATATAATATATATTATATTATTGACTAAAAAAGCGACTTATACTTTTTTATTAGAACCGGGAGCCAAGCCGAGTATCCCAACCAAAGTCGATTAGCCAAGCCCAGTTGATTATAGTATCCAGTTGGTTTAGTAGCCCAGTATCCCCAAAGATAGTCAAGCTTAGTAGCCGAGTATATAAGTTAGTATCCCAGGAGCCTGGGCCAGCCAATACCGGGAGCCAAGCCGATTCCAAATGTCCCAGCCCAGCGATGATCGGCGATTGCCAATATGCCTATGTGAGGTGCTGTAGGAACACTGTGCTGTTATATACGTAATTTAAGTAGAACCATGTGTTTTGTAGCAGGTCGATATAGAGTTTCGAGGTCAGGGTAGGGTGTTGGATTTATCCATAGGGTATTTAGGTTTAATGTGTAGGGCCGTGGTAGCGTGGAGTTCCAGGATATAGGGTAGGGGTTGAGTCCTAGGTTTGAGGATTGAGGTAATAGTAGGGCCATGGTTGGGTCGAGGTCTAAGGTCGAGTTTGCATCAATGTAGAGGGATAGGTTTTGACCCTCGCTGCTTCTTGACTGATTATATTGCGGGCGGCTGGCTTGCAAATAGGCTATAGGGAGGGAAGAACCGGTGCTTATCCAAGTGATCCAGATAGTTTTTCACAGCCAGGTTTGGAGAACAAGTCACAAAGTTTTGTTTAAATGGATTTTCTATCTCTGAATTAGGCTATTCTTTATAAAAAAAATTAGGTCAATTAGGACTACCGGGACATAATATCTCCACTCGGTAAATAATATTCACTACTAAGCTACACTACCTAGGAACATAAGAACCATAACCCATGAGTTTAACCTGAACCTATGAATTTAACACAGCATTCTCATGGTATTTTAATAGGAATGAGTTAGGTAAATCAGGTCATTGAATCATTCAATCTTTACACTATGCGCATCATGGATTCATTACCTACGGAATTGACTCCATCATGAACTCATTAAAACACAAGCATAATTGACTCTTGGAATCACTAAGAATTAAATAATTAAACAATTGCGAAGTGTATCACGTTATTTCTATCTCTTCGTTAGCTCAATGAATCAGGTTATGAATTTGGCGAATCAGAACAGATATTCATTCAAATATCTAATCAGGATGTTTCACGTCAATTCTCTCTGTGAATTACGCTTATAATTACATATGATATTAACTATCAAATTGAAAGACTTAATTGTATATAGAGATCTAGACGTATTTATCTCACTGAATAACTAGGAGCATCCGAAGAATTCGGGCCCGGACGGATAGGAGATGGATATGATCGACTAGCATGCTGAGTAATATAGTTACTTTTCTATCAGGGAATGTACACAGCGATTCATACTAGAAGGACTCGACGATACTCAGCAGCTTAGACCGGAGCGAAGAACAGCGACTGACCAATTTTTTTTTTTAATATTTGTAATTAAAAAAAATTCTTTTCTTGGTGCTTTTACTCAATATAAGTCAGCCAATAGTCGAGATCCTCGTCTTGCCTCCGCCGGTCCATTGACAGAAGGTCATAGCCGCCACAGCCATCATTGCCCTGTAGGAAAAAGCTACCATCCTGCCATATTGTAGGTTGGGAACAGCTACTTGATTGACGCCCAGTTTGGTTTCTCAATTTACCAGTTCCAATAGGCCAGTTAAACCCTTTCTCTCATTTGTAGACGCCCAGATTTGTTACTCAATTTACCACTCACTTCAGTTCAGGGAAGGAAGGCAAGCAACTTCCCTTGGAGACGCCCACTTTCCTATCTCAATTTCCCATCTTGATAGAGCGCCAATGAAAACCTTTCTATTGTCTTCCGACGCCCAGTTTGCTTTCTAAATTTCACAGCCCACATAAGTAGTGAAACCTTTTTCATAAACCCCGTATTTTTCACAGAAAAGAAAAGGTTTTACCCCACCAGTCCCCAGTAAAAAATTATCTTAATTATTCATTAACCCCGTGATTCGACAGCTTCGGCTTTACGCTCAATTCTGACCAGTAGGATGCTAGCTTTTCCAGCAGCACCTATCAGGCAAGCTACCAGGAGAGAAAGCTATTAACCGCCAATATAGCTACCTAGATAAGCCAGCCCACCTAGCAGCTTTTTAGTGCTTTCTAAAGGGTCATGCCCACCTAGCAAGCTTCCTAGATAAGGTTCAAACCTATTCCCACCCCACAGACCACAGAAAAAGCTTCCGAGATAGGTGCTTCCCACCGGCAACAGTAAAAATCTTTCGAGCTAATGGGTGCAAAAATCCCACATGCGCCCTATTTAAAAGACCTGTTATAAATGCTCCAAGTGATGATCTGCTGCCCTCTAGAAAGCAGTGTCATATCATCCAGATATATTACCATGAACTGATCTTTGATGTCTACAAAGGCATAGTCCCATAGATCTTTGGAAAGTTTCCCCTACATTCATCAATCCAAACGGCAACCTCACATATAAAACTGTGCCCCATAGATTTGTTAACATTGTATTGAGCACAGCTTTCTAGCTCAACCCTGACCTTATTGTAAAAAAATAGATAGATATATATCTAGCATGGAAATCCTTTCATGCCCTACACCATCCGCAGAATCTAATCCATTTTAGATAAGGGGTAGTTGTCTTTGAGAGAGGCCTTATTCAAATTTATGAGTCAAAACACATCCTTGCTTCCTTTTTGTCGAGCAAGCGATTCGCTCGTGCCTCGCTCACCCCTTGCCCTCAGCGGACAAGCGGCTTCGCTCCTTCCTTATATCTCCAGTTTTCTTACTGACAAGTACCAGGTTGGCCACCCAAGCAGAATGCCCTACAGGGATGATGATCTTTGCATCACAGAACCTTTTGATTTCTTAGATAAGAGGGTGGGGTTCAATTGTAGTTGTTTTTACTTGAATGGATTGACATCATCCTTGAGGGGAATTTGATGTTTTAATATGGATGGATCATAGATCTGGAGGTCTTCATACTTCCAAGATCCGAACACAATAGCTTACTACACAAGTGAGTAATCAATTCTCTGTAGGTTCTACAATTCATCAATCTCGATCTATTCAGAGGACAAATATGCGGGTGGAGCTTACATTACACTAGACCTGCTGCGGTGAGCCGCGCGTACTTACCCTTGTCAACTCTGAGGATCCTCGCCCTTACAACGTACCGCCAACTTTCTTTGTCCGTTACGGTATCACCCACATGATTATAACCTCGTGGGAATAGGCACTCCACCCGAAATTCGCGCGTTCGCAAGATATAAAACGACTCGATTTGGGACAGCATCAGCCTCATAGTTATAAGTAGTTAAAAGAAAAAAGCACATTTTCGTTGTTTGGGCGTTTTGATAAACGATGCCTTCTTTTTGATAGAGATTTAATCTACTCGGAAATCCTAAACCATCACTTGAACAACGATTGCATGCTCGCTTCATTACGGGAAATACGCAATTATTAGCAAAGCAAATTAAAGTGTAGGGAAGTGACTCATGTTTGACCCGAAATCCTCCTTAGTGTTTTCTCATGCAACGAGCATTACAGTGAAAATACCAGGGCCATACGCAGTTGCACAGACAAAGTTATACGGACGAAGCTGTAAGCAGGAGAGCTCCATAAAATAAATTACATATTCAATGATCATCCAATACTTCTCTCCAGCGCAAGCATCAGTATACAAAGCAGTCAATTCAGTGGTTAAGCATAACCAGTTGATCCAGCACCACCAATAGTAGTTCCAGGTCCAGCAACTTTAGACCCAGTAGCATAGGCCAGTTTAAACCGTACCCAGTCGTATATCCATAAGCATACCCGTAAGCAGAGCTAGTTGTTGACCATCAAGAACAGCATATCCATAAGCACGAGCCAGTTGATGTAGATGAAGCATAAGCACTACCAGTAGCAGCAATCACTAGAAATATACTATATTAATGGTGGGAGCCAGCCATTAACCCGAATTTATCGATATCTATCAATGGGCCCCCTTTTCAATTTGTCAATCAGGGCTTTTTAGTTTGCTCTGTTTTATTTTCTATTTGAGTGATGACAGTCGCTTTCCCCCAGACCCGAGAAAGATGGAGAACGAAACTAAGGTGAAAAACATTAGCAGTATACAAAAAGTCAACAACTCAAGGGATAACCTAACTCGCTGATTAATGTCCTTCCTGTGAGCCAACCCAAGTATTCAGGCTGAGGGCCGGTAACTTAGGGATTTTTGCTTTATTTCTTTTTTGCTTAATTTCTTATTGATAATTATTTTATTTTATTTCTTTAGGATTTTAGTCTTTCAACGTTCCTTGACCTTCTTTCCTATGGCACATAATCCATTTTTTATTTTGAATGGTGGAGCTATTATATATGTAATAACACCATCCATCAATCAATCCATCCCTTCCTTGGGCTTGCTACTCCTCCCCCGTAAAGTAAGTAAGTGCTTCCAGAATCAACGAACTTCACCACATGCCTGGATTGCATGGATGGAGGAAGGACCTGGTTCAGCCGCTTCCGGAAAAGGTTAGTTGGCTGGAAGGGACCTTACACTATGCTAATCAGGTAAGACCAGGACCTGCCGGCGACCAAACAAATAAATAAGGCTCCTTCGTCGCCCCTATATTTATTTCCCCTCAATCTCAATAGTTCGGGAAGATATGCGCCCTTTCTTTCTTTCTTTCAGAACCTCAAATCGCGCTATTCTCAGACAGAATATTCAGACGTTAAAATTACGCTCTAGCTTAGCGTGTTACTTACGAGCATGTACGACCGCAAGTTTAAACCTCAATATGAAGGTTTATTCTCCCCACCCGCATTCAATCGGAGGTTAAGAGTGTCAAACCCCTTCTCCGTCCGACACAAGTCAACCATGCAGAGCGGTATCCGGGGCACTCGTGGTAGCAGACGCCACCTTCTTACTCTTCACCCACTTTTACAGGGAGCGTTAAGCTCTTACCCGACCTAAAAAGGACTTAGGCCACCTCCAATTTCTTTGGGGCCCCGGTTGGGTGGGAATAGATACGAAGGGGAAAATACTTCGTGTTTTTTTATACCTCCTAGTGTCCGGCCGAGTTTATCCGACCGTTCCTCACCCTTCCTCAGACAAGGGACAGTGAGCGCTCTCAAAATTAGAATCTTGCTATTATAACTCCCTGTCCCGGATCGAGTTTATCATAACTATTTACATTTTGAGATCGAGCGAGGTGCGGAGCAGTAGCAGGCCAACCGGGTGGAAGAAAGAGTGGAGAAAGCAAGAGCAGAGGCATCATAGGTAGATCAAAGATGGTAACAAAGGCGGGTTAGACCCCATTCCAGGCGCACATTCAGTTCCATATCCAATTGATCCGGAACCATAAGCTAGGGCAAAGGCTAGATATTAGGATTTTAGAGATAGAGAACCAGATTCTGTTCTTGATATCGAGCCAAAGATTATGAAGTTCGTGACCGATATCGTGATCCAGAGCTTTAATTTAGAGATCGTGATTTAGATCGTAAAGATCCAGTTGCTTATCCGGTCCAAGAGCCATTTCGAGAACCAGCCAAAGATCCAGACCTTTGTGATCGAGATCCAGCTTTTTACTTTCCAGATCGAGACCCCATATTTGGGTTTTCGAAAGCGAGATCCCTGTTCGAGATCGATAGCTTGCCTATATTAGAAGGAAACACCAGCAAGCAGCTAAGCATTTATATTTACTTTTTAGAAGCCAGCCTACCTTTAGACGGGAAGTGAGTAGCAATGGTGGAATCCTCTTTAGGCACTACTTATTGTTGCTGCTATTATTTTAGGTAGCCCCCTCCCTTTGGACAGAGAATGAGAGTTCCAAAAGGGTTGGTTGATTACGGTATCAGACCCGTATACTTACAGTTTGAACTCAGCCCAGCCAGCCTTCTTTGGGGAGGACAGAAATACAAAAAATACAAACCGCCTTTTAGAGGAGAGACATCCAGAAACGTACCCTTATAGTTTGACACTAGCCGCCATCGAATATTCGGATAAGGCAGACGACCCCAGATAGTGTACGAACTTGCTTGGGTGGGCAGTGCTACTTAGCCTACACGAATGAATGGGTAGTTTTACCTAGAACAACTACCTCTTGCCGTTAACCTTACTTGCCATATACCGATGACTCACAGACTTGTTGAACTTAGAGCTTTGCCTTTCGAAAACTAACACTTGCTTGAGGCAAGGAACGAAGTGTTGGTACGGCACTATCTTCTCTTTTCGGGCCAGCCAGGCTTAAGTTTACTTATTGGGTGGGGGGGCCAGATACGATTGATGAATTAGCGGGCACCCACTGCAGTCTAGGAAGAGCCTTACCTTTACTTTTAGTGCTATCAACCCTTATTCTCTTTACCTTGAACTGATCACGAAACTTTGTTACTTTTCCGGCTGCTTAGGCACTTAGACCCTTGACTATTGACTTTCTGAAGCCTACCTTGCTTTACTTAAGTGCGACCGTGCGTGCCTCCTTTCTTTTAACCAACAAATCCATCTTACCGGCCGGCCTGTGAACTCTTCTTTTAGTCACTTCGGATTTTATGGAAATGAAGGGACGAATGTTATATTTTTAGTATTAACTACGAGGAGGATAAGGAAGTAGGGCAATTAGCGCATGTGTGCTTCCTATGTTTTATAGACGTAATAATACATAAGTGAGACAAGAGGGCCGAAGGGTGCCATTTTATTATCCCCGCTTAGGCAGGTCAGAGAGCGGAGAGGTTTTCCCAAGCTTGAGGCTCCTAGGATGACCTAGGGACCCTACATCTATATCTATGGTATTATCAATAAAGAGGTAGTTACCCCTTATTGAATGTTTCTAGAGCTGGAGGCGCAGCCTAGGTAATTTTGCTTTTACACTAGGAGGACTACGCAGCAGCTCATTCTCAACAGACATAACTATAAGATGAAAGTCAGAACCAAGAGAAGTGAGAAAATAGGCCGATTCGTTCTCGATTGGCTCGTTCTCGATTTGTCTATTGCTCAACCACTCACTCGTTTTCACCTCGTTAAGCCAATGTATATTATCAAGTTGCCGATGGATCTCCCGTGGACTCATCACAAACAGCCTCACTATCGGTATTGTTCACCGTATCATACTTACCGTACCATGCTATACCGGTACTGTACCAGACCAGATGTTGTATCCACTTTTCTATCGCTCGCACAAAGTATCCACTCATCCGTCTATGCGATTCGATCATGCGGTTCAATCATCCGTGTCTCTGGGTGTCTATCTATATAAATCGGTATCGCTCAAACCTCTCACCTCGTGGGGAGTTGCTGAGTAACAGTGATGCGTCAGGTGCAGTTCGCTCTGTTTGCCGATGGATCTCAAGTAAAGTAGCCTTTTCCGAGGATCTCAAGTAGCCAATGGATATCCTTAATGCTGATGTGAAACCTCCACTTTATTCCTCCATGGATAACGGGCCACTCAGATCTAGTTGGTTCCCGGATCTTCTTTTTTCTATTTCCACGTAGCTTTCCACTCTTCGTTGTTCCTAAGGGGAGGGGCCCCAGATTCATCTCTTTTCCGGTGAAGGTTCAAGCGATAGGATCAGGGGTTGGGTGTGGATGGGATGAAGCGATAGTGCTACAACCTTCATGAGGCAAGCTTAGCGATCAGGGGGAGTGTAAATCGATCCTTGCAACCTAAAGGTTCGATGCTTTGTTCCTGTTGAAGCGTAGTAATTGCTAGGGGAACTTCTTCTGTAGCGGTAAATAAATATATATTATAACGCTATGCGTGATTATCTCTAGCCGATATGGTGTTTGTGTAGGTGTTGATCAGCTGTTTTGTTCTGTCAATCATATTGGGTGTATCCATCAGTTAGCTCCATCAGTCTTCTCCCTGGCCCGGTCGGGGAAAGCATAGTCCAGAAGCGCAGCGTCCCGTAGCGTGTGCTGGCGGTGTTGATGATGGTAACACGGGGATTACGGCTGTAGGTAAAACATGGGGCTTAGGGGTGAACATCAGTTGGTCAAATGGGTCCCTTGGTTAGCTGTGAGGAACATGGAGTATAATATTAATAAATATAGCAAGCAAGCTCAAGAAGCCAGTGCTTCCCCAATTATGGATGGATGGGAGGAAGGAATAACCTTACATGCAGGAGCGTTAGCTAAAGCCCTACTGAAAAACGCAATTTATCAACCTAGATTAACCAAGCACCCTATTTTGTTTTAACTTCAAACGCCACACAGCTTCGTTTTTTTTATTAAATTCTTCATCTTTGAATCTATTGGACACATCCATCTTACTGGCCTTTTCATGGAGTGCCTTATGAAAATGCTCGTCTGGCTAATGTTTTTGAATCGACCATTCCATGCCTGGTGCCTATTTCAGATTAGGATCTTATCTCCAATTCTAACCGCTGCGCGCTCTAGGGCTTTATTTTATTTATATACGTAATTTTGGGCAAACGAACATACAACTTACCCTCTTTCTTTGCACGACCTAACCAAGTAAGGATAAGTGCTTCCTGAATACTCCGTGCGTGCCTTATTGCATGGAGGGAGGGAGCACCTGAGCCGCTGGATGAATTAACATGCAAGGTAGTATAAGAGTGTATACTCACTAAGCATGACTCCTCTCTGCGAGCAAGTGTTGTTTTTGAACGCTGGTTCAACCAACAATGTTGTTATACATAAACGCGCGTGCACTGGTATTGGGGGATAACTAAGTAGGGTAAGGCAGTAGCCACCAGAGGATGGTAAAGGTTGATAGCATGCACATGAAAGTAAAGGGAAAATAGGTTAATTAAAGGTTCATAGCGATGTTATGCCCACCCAAGTGAGCCTTTTAATATCAAAATAAGGTCTGTAAGCCGTCCCCGGTCTATGCTCTATGCAAGGTAAAAATATGCCAGGTGATAAGTTGATAGTAGCAATAGGTAAACCTTTTAGACTTTCGGCTTAAAGAAGTAAATATGAATGTTCCCTAAGTGTCAACCCAAGCGCATAAGATCTCATATCATAAGGCAGTAGTTCAAAATACAGTTCCGAGGATTTAACAACTTAGCCGTGCAACTGACAGTCAATCTTTCTTCCAGTAGGTTTATAAAGATAATATGCTCTAAGTGCCCAAGCCCATATAATCTAATCTAAGTAGTAAGGCTTTAGTTAATAAATCCAAGAGGTGCGGAGCAACGATACCACCCAATGCACAATGGGTTAAAAGCTTTGATCAAGAAGATCCTGGGGATGGGTGCAGAGCTTGAGCGTATCGAACCTATTTTAGTTGACAGCGAAGCGAGTGTATACGTGAATTAGGCAGAGACCGTAGCAGCCACATACCCGCTGTGTATTGCGCCGATAGATGGAGTTAGTAATTGAGAAACTCGTCAATGAAAGAGGGTAGCTTGGTAGATGAAATGTCGCTCGTGTTTGAACGACGGCTTGTCGACCGAGGGATGAGGGCCGCCATCGTTTATCCCAAAGATCGACCGTTTCTGAACCAAAATTAAGGTCTTACTCCAAGGCCCTCTCCCTTCTTCCCGTTGTTTCTTGGACTATCCAGCCAGTAACGAATGAAGCAAGTAATTAACTCAAAGTCAGCAAGTAGCCGTGTTTGTCTGTATTCACTTTTGAAGCCTACAGGACTACTGAAGTTACATTGGAATTAAGCAACTAGAGTTAGAAACGACTGCTCTACGAAGGGGTAGGGGCCCTAAACAAAGAGAGGACTGAAGGACGTAAAAAATGATGAATCAGTTTTTAAATAAACCACTTCTGTTGCCTTCTCCCCGGATACCTTTTACCTGCCTGATATCGCCTGCCTGCTTATACCGCCTGACTTATCGCGTCTCTAGACCTTGCCAACTTACTTTGATCTTGCGACCTGACGAACAACGAAGACCTTGCTTGGCAGAACGCTTCGCTTGGCAGAGTAGCTGTCTGTGCGCAAGTGATTTATTTAGAGATTGATAGATTTACGGACAACAACATGCTCAAGGCCCCATCATACTTTAGGACTCATCGTTTCCGTACTCACGAATTAGCCCTCTTACTTTATTTCTTCTCACGTAACGATCTTTACCAGTCCATACGGACTAATTAGCTCTCTTACTCAATTGCAGCTTTCGTACCTAATTCCCCAGCTCACTCACAATATGAGCCATATCACTCCCAATACGAGGTACATTCTAAGCTATCCATATCTCATACCCAGCATTACCAAATTCGCCCATTCACCAGCATTCTCCCATTCCCGCATACACGCATACACGCTTTCTGTTCCATACTCCCCCATTCAGTTCAATCCGCTGTCCGCATTCCCGCATCCTCCAAGTACGCATCAGTACGCTTTCTGTTCAAGCCGCAACTGCCAGCATCCGCCGAGAAAGGCGTTCCCACAGAAGACTAATCAGCAGACCTAACCATAGCAGTAAGACCTACAACTCCAAACCCCCAAACTACTACTCCAAACTACTACTTGAACCTTACCAACAGAACGTAGGGTTCCGACCAATGAACGGATGCTTACTTACGTTGTGATTCATCCTCGTAATGCCAATCCCAAAGCTCATTCAATTCGGCGATTCTAAGGGCTACCCGACTCACTAACTACTATTTAATCCAAGCTGTAATTTGCTAATAATTTGATTAGCGCCGAGAGGATAAATTGAATTTTTTAGAGGAGAAATAAAAATTAGCGCCTAGGACTTTTGATGTAATATTTGAAAGCCTTATTCCCGGATAAAGGAAAGTAGCCTTATGATCTACCGGAGAGAGCCTTAGACAGCAGCCTTAATAGCCGAAACCTAAGTGGTTTCTCCCACCCAGCACCCTATAGTCCTGCCTGGATCAGATATTCCTTCTTCTTCTGTCTTCCTTGCAGGATTGGCAGAGCTTACTTCATGAACAACAAATACTACTGCTGCTGGCCTTCTTTCTTACCGCTTAATGGCTAGGCACTGACACTACTGCCTTTACTGAACCAACTGCTGTTGCTGGTGGTGCTGCTGAGTCAACTGGTTCATTCGGTACTTATAAGAGAAGATCATGGGTGTTGGGTGTCATTCCATGCTCCTAGGATGAAGCAGTAAAGAAAGTCAAGGGAGGGTAAGAAGGTGGTATAATAGCATGCCGCCATCCATACTCATCCTGTACTGTACTGATCTTCTTGGTGGAATGAATCGGACAGCCTTCTACTCCACTCTATGTCCTAGAGTGAGAAGGAAGGGAAAATATTTGGTTCTAATTTTTCTGACTCGTATAATTGTATTGGCTCGACTGGAAGAGTAGTCCCGGTACCCAGAAGGTAATATACGTGCAATAATAATTACTAAGGCAAGGGGCGCAGCGAAAGTTCCGAGTAGCGGTTATAAGTCATTCCTACCTAAAATAAGTATCTGATCTATATGAATCCCGTCTCTAAAGGTATAGCGGGTAGCCGTGATTAATTCAAGTGATATAGGGCAAACAGGTGTCTAGGTCTTCCGGTGAACAGGTGAGTTCGTAAACATTTCTTCAGTATCAGTAAAGGAGAAGAGTAATAAAGTTTTGTTTAATGCCATCATCCCATGCCGATTATCTAATCCAATTGGTATAGGGAAGTGATTAGGAAACACATCCATAAGTAAGGGATAAGGTAAACCCTCTCGGCTAATAAAATCCCGCCATGCTACTAAAAGTGCTCGGCTATTCAACCCCATCCCATCCGGTGCTAAGAGAAGGGGTCATGGGTTGGGCATCACTCTATGTCCTAGATTGAAGGTAATAATAAAGTCCGGGGTAAGGTGATCCGGTTCTTAAAGGGAAAGTACCCTTACCACTAAGGGTATTAATTCCTAAAGTGGTCTAAGGCTAACATGATGCCTAGCTCTTCAGGCGGATAGGTTGTATGATACACTAAAGGTCAGGGTAGAGGGTAAAAGGTTAATAGTAAGAGTGCTGTACATACCTTCTAAGATTCCTGAATCCAAGCGGTCGGTCTAGGGAGAAGATGTCTAGTTCTGAAGGTGGGTAACTATAAGGTGTAGGCATTAACATATATTCCACTTCACATGGCTAGGCACTGTCCGTCTCCGGCCAATCATATAGTCATAAGACTAGGTACCAGGCCACTCTCCCTTGGCCAGAGGGAGGTGTCTGCCTGCCTGATGCTCTTCAGCATAAACGACCCCCTTCACGAGGGCACACCACACCAAGCTTGTCTCTGAAATGCTCAAACTTCTGTTTGGACAAGGGCTTGGTAAGAATATATGCTATCTTATCTGTAGGTATATACTGCAGCCGTACTGCACCTTTCTGTACCATGTCCCGAATATAATGGTACTTTAGATCTATGTGCTTCGACTTGTCATGGAACACTGGATTCTCTGAAAGCTTCACACAACTCTGGTTATCACAGTGGATTTTGGATAATCAATTTCCTCCTTACTGGGCGGGCGGATTGAACAGAATGCAGTAATGGGATATGCAGTAAGAGTATGTGTTAATCACATATCATAGTATAATGGGGCTTAGGCAACGTCCGTGGTTCTTCTTGGTGGGGATGGTGGGTCTACGGCTACTGTGTAAATGGCTTAATCAATGGCTTAATCGCCAGAAGCAACTGGCCATAATCCATTGCTGGTAGGTAAGCTGCTGTCTGTGCTAGTAATGCTGCTAGCATAACCTTCTATTCCCGGTAGGCGCAGGGTCACGGTAGGCCACGTTTGCACTCTAACAATTACCAGGTTTCCCGCCCTCTCTCGAAAGGAAATAGCTCACCTAATTGACAACTATTCACATTATTACTACTTAGATTGACTGATTCCAGAACTGACCTACCCGCTATGCAGCCTCTCTCGCCAAATAGTTAGGGCAGGATAAGGAAAAGGTTAAATAAAATATTGCTGAAAGTGCCTCGGCCTTACCAAAAGGGTAAATATTATTAATAATGGTAAATAGGCGGTTTTGTTAATTTATTTCCAAGACTGTATAGCCTGCTCCGACGAACCAGATATTCTATCGCTCAATAAAAATAGTCTGTTGTGAACAAGGCTAAAACAATATGCTCATATGGAAACAACGTGGCTTGGGTGAAGGCTTAAGTTCATAAGCTAAGGCTTGCTGTTAAAAAGTTAAGGGATGGAATCTTCTGTCTTGAGGTGATAGCAAAGGGAAGGCTAAAGGCTTCTTATAGAGGGCTTTGTAATAGGTGGAAGGCTATTGTTTGAAAGGCCCTTGGTTACTGTAGTAGGTCTAGAAATCTAAGTAGGTGGATAGAAAGACGGGGTAGCAAGAGAGAGAACAATCAGCAGGGCGGTAGTCTCAATCACCAATATGGTAAGGCTCTGGAGAAATCACCAATTGGAGGTAGACGGTAGTCTCAATCACCATATGAGGAAGAAGGTGGTAGCTACCTAATATGGAGGCAGGCGGTAAGATTGATAGCAGCAGTTAGGTAAACTGGTTATGAAAGAGAGATCAGTAGTAGGTGGAAAGATAGATCGATCACAGCAGGTAGGTATGCAACCGGGATGGGAAGATGACAAACTGTTTTATTATTGAGCAGGTTGATAGTGACCCATGAGCAGTATATAAATGAATTTGGGAACAGGTGGAATATCTATTCCCCTTTAGCCTTGCTGTTTGATGCGGTACCTTCTCTCCTTTTGATGAGGTACCTGATTCCTTCCATCCTTACCGTTGTGGTACCTTATAGCGGTACCTTTATTAAGGCCCCCCCTTGAATAGGCAAGTGGGAGCAATCAGGGGAGCATATTGAAGTAATTGTGGAGAATTGCAAGGATGTAGAGTCAAGGCCCATAGTGAAGGGACTCTGGCTTGGCGTAGAATTGCTGACAGATAAGGCAATATGGGTGGGATGACGGGGTTTGTGAGGTGGGTCAAGTAGGTCTAAGAATAATCTGCTTGTTCAACTACTGCTTATAATGGTATTGCTGCTCTTTGTAGTGCTGCTCTTGGAACCGCTGGTTGTGACGCTGGAAAGAATGATGAGGCTGGGAACGCTTTTTGGGAATTATATAACATGTGTTAATCTGCTTGTTCAATTGATGTTGGTTCAACTTGTGCTACTTAGACTAGTTATGCCCCTTCAACTGCTTGGGCTGGGAATAATAATAATGCCGGTTCGACTGGTTTTGCTACCTTTGCTGGTGATCTTCTTCAAATGACTCTGGGATTTTTGCTCCTTCAAATGGTGCTGGGAATGAGGCTGCTTTTGTTGGTTCAACAGCTTATGGAAATGCTCTTGGGACTTCTAATGAAACTGCTCTTCTTGGAACTGATACTGGGAATAATGCTGCCAGGAATTTCGGTTCAACTGATGCTGGAAATAATTGAATTTCCTGCTGGTGTTGTAACTACTTCCGGTTCAACTGGGGAATGCTGAGAATGCTCTTTATGCTCTTGGAACTGTTCCTGGTACTGCTCCTTGTACTGCTGCTATTGGAACTTATGCTGGAAATATGCTACCGGGAATGCTTTTTTCTAATGCTTATTGGAATTAATGTGTCCAATAATGGGAATTAGGCTGCTTGGGCTGTAAAAAAGAATGTAAGTTATAGTGCTGCGGGAATTATGCCTCAACTGGGGATGCTGGTGATGCTGGAAATCCCGTGACTTATGCTGCTTGAACTGACCTTTCAACTGCTTATCGAAATAATTCCATTTTCACTGATGAGTGTTTGGAATTATTAACTTGGGAATGCTCTTGGAACTGCTGAGAATGCTGGAACCCCTTCTCCTCTTTAAGCTGAGGGATAAAGTTGAGACACTCCAGATTCAATTGATGTCGATTCAACTGGTACTTATGGAGATGCTGGGTCAACTGATCTGGGTACTGCTGGTTGAAATGATCCCGGGACTGAGGCTATTTCAATTGATGTTGATTCAACTGGTGTTGATTCAACTGCGACTGGGATTCTCCTTCTGCTTATGTAAATAGTTCCATTATCTGATAATGGGAATTCTTGGAATTCCTCTTCAACTGCTGCTAATGGTTATGCTTCTGGGGTTGCTTATGGAAATGATGCTTGTTGTGATGCTGGTTTGACTGGTGCTTATGGAAATAATTCCATTTCTTATGGTAATATTGCTCCTTCAAATGATCCAAATGCTTCTGCTTTGAAGGCTGGTTCTACTTCTTGTGATGCTGGGAAGAGGGCTGCTTTTGCTGGGCTTCCTTTTGCTTATGATAATCCCGTGCCCAAATAACCTGGAAATGCTCTTGGCACTGCTGCACGGATATGGAACAATAGCCGCGTTACTACCCGTTACTTATAGACCAATTGAGCCATTGATGATAACCGATTGAGCCAATAAAGAAGACCAATATATTTACCGACTTTGCTCCAATTTGGAGAGGCAGCGATGTCAGAGATTTGATTCGGAGATGCGGCAATGCATTTTTAGGTTGCGGCTTTCGAAGGGATGAAAGGAAACCCCAAGGATAAGAGAGAGCCCTACCCAGCATGAACCCATAGCTATAAAGTTTACCCTGTTGAGTTGATATATGAATAACCAGTGGGTCTTGCCCTTCAAATGCATCCACTTCCTTTCCAATACTGTCACTACTAGTGGAGACTCGCATAATGCGTCTGTCGCATGATCCTATACTACCCTCTAAAGGGCACATTCCCCCCCCAAAAGTGTATAGTACTTAGCACCGTGCAGCGGTTTCCAAAACCTACAAAATAAGGCATCGCATCAACTCCTGACTAGGAATACCAGCATTGACTACTACCTCCCGGCTATCACCCGTATGGCTGTGACTCACTCACCCGTCCCGTGTAGATAAGCACGTGGTATTGAGAAAGGGTAATGCACTAAAAACCTCCAGGGGCTGGTGGATTGAGAACTGGTCATGCATGAATACCTCCTTTTGGGTACGTGGGATCAACTCCTTATAAACTATTAAGCATTTACTATGAAACCCGTATTAACTAGCGGCTATTTATTGGCAATGGAACTCGGCAATGACTGGGTGCTTATGGGCGTCTATGCTTGCTTGGCGGATAATTGAAAAGAGAATAAACATACGTAATGCATGTTAATACTTACTAGATATAACCTAAGGTTCCGTAGCGTTCATCTGTGTTTGTCCAGTTGTTCGTCGGGTCGATCCGAAAAAAGCGAGGAAAGGCAGCAATACTAGGGAGTTTATTCCTTCCACAAATCTTATCCATCCCATCCAGCGATCCATCGTCCATCTGTAGCAGGCATAATAAGAGGTTGTTTCCCTAAAAACAATAAGGGCAGGCGGCACTCACTAAATAACCGCCGGTGGGTTGAAGGGAGTAGTAAGAGTAAAGGATAGAACCAAGTGGATAGCATGCTCATAAGTAAAGGGTGACTAGCACTCGGTGCCTCGTCTTACTGGCTTAATCAATGGGTGGCACTCCATAGGTTGTTGTCGGGTGAAGGCAGTAAAGGTAAGGTACGAAGTCGGAGTGATCTGGTCCTGATAATAGAAGAATAGCTGTACAACCTCCTCTCCTAAGCGCTTAATTCAGTAATACGTCTAGGGCGAACAGGTATAGGTCGTATGATGGGTTTAAGTATGGTACTTCAGTAAAGGTAGGGTTTTGTCATGCCATCAATGCCATGCCATTCCCATGCTGCTCGTAAAAGTGAAAGGTCTCTCCTCCCTCTTAAGCGATGAATTCAGTGTATAAGGCTACAGGTGCTATTTCTTCAGGTGGGTAGCAGGGACAAAGTGAAAGGCAGGTTCAAATTGAAAAATCGTATGGGCTCTTTCCTCTCCTCAGCTGGAACAGAAGTTAATAAATGATACCCAGAAGATTCTAGTGGTAGCAAGAATAATTTATAAGGTATTAGGGTAAAGGATTCATATCCTTGTGCTTGCAGTACCCCCGATGCCTGGCTTCAGCAAGGGGTGCCCGAGCACTCCATCAATGTTCTAGGGTGAAGGGAGTAATAAAGTAATATAAGGTTGGTTGATCCTGTTCGTTCCTACAGGAGAAGAGTCGGATAGTAAAGTACCTCCTAAGTCGCAGGGACTATTACTGATGAATAAATTATGCCTAATACAACCGCTACTTCGAGACCCAGATGAACCCATCCCACATCCTTTAAACCCAAAGAAACGAGGCGCAGAGCAATTAAAAACTGTATCTGATAAACTTTTTCGGATCCACTGGAGCAACTTCTTGATACACCCAACCCTTATAATTTTCTTCTTAATACCCTGACCAAACTTTCCTTTAGGATCCTTAACTTTGAATAGGTTTCGCTCACTGCTCCGCACCTGCTGCCACCTTTCTTCTTGGATGGATGGAAGAACCTGCTTAAATGCTGCGCATTCATTTCATTCCTAAAAAATAATGAATTAGATACCCGGTGGATGAATTATCCCAACGAACCATGCCAACAACGACCCAGAGGGCCTAATACGAGGCACGAGTGTTTGGGGCTTTATATATCTTCAATCGCATCTCTGAACGTTTTTGAAATTCACCGGACCAGACCCAGAGGCATGGCTTTTAATATCTTCTTGCTTTAGGGACAAAGTTTAGTCTCCTGCATTCTCAACTAGCCAATAGGTTTTACCTTTACACACATTCTCATGCCGGATTAAATTGCAGGCAGGGCGGCTGGATTAATATGGAGGATTCCAATAGGGTTTACCTTTCGCTTCAATTGTTGAACCGGATAGATTAATTATCCACAGCCGGGAACTTATGAGACACCGCTGGATAGAGCATGGGTTTCATTTATGGGTTCAATGAATGGGTTGGTAGAGAGGCTGGATTGTACAGTAGCCCGAGACGATCACTGCTACCTTTTAGACTCAGATCTCGTGGAACTTTCAGATGGGAGATGGGATTAGGGCACATCAGAGAGTCTCATTGGAATGGATGGATTTAGTCCAGTAGCCGGGACGAGGACTTTTACATGCTCCTGCGGGGATGGATGGTCCCAAGATGGTGCTTTCCCTTTACCTTAGATCGTTGAACTGCCTGCCGGGGATGCCTTGGGTAGATGGCATTCTTGTTGGGACATAAGAGACCTTGGGATGGGATTATTGGATGGGGATTGAATTAGATGGGCTTCAGACTTTTAGGATATGGTGGATGCCCAGACCAACACTGCCTGGATATGCTTTTAGAACACTTGCCTTTATAATTCTTAGGAGGTACTGCTATTAGAACTTACCCTTATATTGATACTGCCGGAAACCTAGGACGATGGAGTCACTTCACTACCCTTTCTTTAAATCAGGAAGGCAAGATCAGTAGGGACAGACAGTCTTAGAAGAACTTACCTTGGTTGGACCACCAGACACCTCCAATAAATAGTAGCTAGATCTGTAGCCCTAGACCAGAATGCACTTAGTGAGTCGGGAATACTATGATCCCTTTAGAAGCGCCAGATGGGGATGGGGATGGATTGAGCCCTTACCTTAGACCTAGAACCGTCACTCTCACTGCTTCGCACCTTCAATTATAGGGGCTTTTACTTACCCCTGTATTGCCTTCAAGGGAGTCATGCCCAACCTCTTATGAAGCCAGGACAGTAATAGCTATAGAGTACGGCACTATGATATGATAAGACCCTTTCCTTGTTCTCAACCCAACACCTTTACTTAGATAAATTCCTCGCTTACCCTGCATAAGCCTCTTTATGCTAACCCCGCCTTATTGGAAGGAAGGCGCCCAGCCTTAAATGCTTTAATGAATCAGTGATTTTACTATGAAAAAAGTGACTTCACTCTGGTGGAGGAATCTTACAAGGTTTTTGGAAATAAACAACGGACCCAAACCGGTATGGCTGGTCTATTGCTTGATCTGGACGAGGGGATACATCGACGAGATGTATGGGAGGAATAACCTTCAATGCTTTAATTGATTGATTTAGATATAGAAAAAGGCGAGTTAAAGACCCCGGTGGAAGATTATGCCTACGATCCCCTACACACTAGGTTTTGTCTTTATAAAATGAGTGTTTGAGGACGTTTTTTTATATCAACTGGAACCATCCACCTTGTGCCTATTTCAGATGAGGATGCTTCGTGAGAAGCTGAACCGCATTTTGTCTGTTGAGAACTTGGGGAACTCACCTAGAAGCTGTTCAAAGAAGCCATTCATAGCACGTATAACTCATTCAAAGAAATAACCCAACCATTATACTGCCTGCACGAAGCTGTTCACTGCAACCATTCACTGAAGCCCCATTAACCCGCGCATATAAGCCATTAACTGCATGCTCCTAAAGCCCCACCCACGAGCTTATATGTCTTACTTTAGCAACACGTCTAGCCATTCTATTGTATGGCGGGGTACATATCCTCTCTTATGTATTATGAACGATAGGGGACATCTCTCTCCTTATATATTGGCCAGTGATAATGAGCTCTTTCTTGTATGGTGATAAGGACCTCTCTATTATATGGGTATATATATATATATTTTATAGGCTCTGACTGGATAACGGCTATTGGCTGACAGCTGGTGGGAATGACCTTCTGGCAATGATGCCTTGAGGCAATAATGTCTGTCTTCGAATGGTGTATAATGTCAAATTTGAAATAACAAATTAAGTATATTTATATATTGGTAGGATGACTCATTCGGTGGATCAATAGGAGCAATCTTTTTCCCCTCCGCTTGCTGTCCGGAGATCATTCCGTAAACCCTGTCCGCCTTAAACACGGGATGAAAGTATATATATACTGGGCATCGAGGGGGGAGGGAGGAAATTAATAAGAAAGATCTCTCTGATTCATTTATAAGTGTAGCAGAAGTTTGTCAGTGTCGCCCCTTGAACAAATCACTTATTTGGAGTCCTTTATATCTGCAGTTGGTTTTTAGTATTGCCTTAGGAACGAAGATAAACGGAGTGCTCGCCTGACCTAAGGAAGGCGAAGAACGAAGTCGCAAATAACCCTAAGGGAGAGGTTTTTATTGGAAGACTCAGTCAGCTTGGCCATTTCCCTAAGGATAGTGATTAAAGGAGTGACCTAGGATAATGTTCTATTTTTGACAATAGGCTACCATCCTTAAGTGAGTTGAAGGCTTTCGCATTGTAAGTGACTAGCTTCTAGGGAAAACCAAACAAACCTAGACAGGATATTATATTCAAATAACTTGATGACAATTGGGTCAGTGGCTTGCTTGGTAGGGATGGCTTGTCTGGCTTTGCCTTTCTTTCTGGTGCTTCTATCTTTGCTTTTCCTGCTGGACCTGGAACTGCTGCTTATATAGTAGCTCAGAATATACTGGATATGCTGTTAGATCTACTGGTATTGGTGCTGGAGAAACCTTTGCCTCTGATATGCCTTCCCCATCTTTGCTCTTGCTTATGCTTATGGCTTATGCCATTAGGGCGGGGCATGAGGATTTTCACTTTATCCCAGTTCGACACAAGTAGACTAGGTTCCCATACCTCTGAACCATAGAGAATTGTAGGTTTGAGAAATGTTGTCCATGAGATCGTGTTGCACGAGATGTCTTGGAAGTGGCTTGAAAGCATTGGCACTTGAGGAGAGCAAAGGAGACATCGCCTATGTTATTTGATGCTGGAGGTCTTTCCTCAATCTGAACTTGGGCCCAGAGGATTGCACCCCTAAGTATGTATAGGCAATAGTGATCTTGACCTCCACTCCTCGGAAGTAGAAATGGTACTTTGAGAGAACATTCTTCGTACCCTTGAAGATCATTACCTTGGTTTTACCAAGGTTGATCGTCAACTGATTAAGAACGCAAAAACTACTAAGGCATAAAGCTATCTCTGTAACCCTTTCAAGGTGGAGGACAAGAGATCACGTCGTCGACAAAAAGGAGAATGGACATCAACACTTGGTATCAAACACTTGGTGAAGAAGGCACCCATTCCCTAGTTATATATGCTCCTGAAGAAAAGACTCCAACTAATCAATATGAGTTGTGCAGATTTTGCTAGCACAGACTCATATAGGCACATTATAGTTATGATGAGGACCTCTGATATGCCAGTGTCTCTAAGTCTTTGGAATAGGACCTCCATTTGGACCTATGTCAAACGCCTTTCCAAAGTCAACGAAGAGTAACGTAAGACTTTCGAAGATCGGTCCCTGGTCTCCTCAATAATGGCCCAGAGTGTGAGGGTATGTTTATGGTTTGGTGCTCCGGTTTGAATCTTGCCTGCTTCTAGCCTGAACGTGTCTCCTGTCAAGCTCCTTGGATAACATAAGATGAAGTGTTGTAGTGTAGAGCTTAGAGAAAGTGTGGCCCCATCATGATTGTCCAATAATTTTTGGGTCTATTGTAGCCCCTTATTAGTGGATTGGGTGAATGGTGGTGGTGGGACCGTGTCTGTGGAAAGCAACATGGCTGAACAGATTGATGATGTAATCAAGAAGAAACTGGTCTACCATGTTTGAAAAACTCAGCTTGGGATCCCTTCGCATCTGCCGCTATTTTGGTGTTCATCTCCCAGATCGCCTATCTTATATCTATGTAAAATAAAAGGTAACATGGGACCGGGGGGAGGAGGTGAATCAGATGGGAGATTGCTAAGGGTACATTGGTTATATGGATGAACATGGCCTAGGAGTGAAGACTCTAAGGGTAGATTGGATAATAATGACAAAGAGCCGCACACAACTTGCATCTTCTTTGTGAAATATAGAGGCATTTCTTACGGAGGAGGTAGTGTTCTAATTTACAAAGGAGAGGGTAGTAAGGGGGTGGGGTTATGGAGGGAGGGCATGATGAAGTTTTTTGTGGTGTGCCTTGCAGTCATCGTCGTACCACCGATTCATAGGGCTGGGACCATGATTCGGGGGATAGGATGTAAGGAAGGTAGTATGGGGATATTAGCTGAGGGCTGCTTCCCAGATGGCAGAATAGAGGTTTATTTTATTTGGAGGAGGATAACTCCAAGGATGATAAGAGGGAGATAGGAATAAGTAGCCAGCGTAGGTGGAAAAGAAAAGGGATTTGGATCCTATCCCCCTGTCAAACAGTATAGTAGTATGAGGGGCAAAGGATGGAGGAAGGTTGGCTCTGAAGGAGAAGGACAATAGAGTGTAGTTAGTTAGAGGAAGGGAGGGTAAACCTAAAAACTGGTGGATGTTAGAGAGGCCCTGGTTGACCAGGACATAATAAACCACACTAGCCTCCCCGCTGTGTGGGAAGCATGTAAACTTACTGGAATTAGAAAACGAGGAAGGTTGTTAAAGATTAGCAACTCATGGGACTAGCCGAGGTGCGAAAGATGCCTCCTGTCGTATGCTGATAGGGGTCCCATAGCATCCTCCAAACTCTTGTGGAGAGCCCAATCAATCTCATGAAGACAAAAAGCATCCTCTGATCTATCATGGAGTGGAATCTTGTGGAATTTAGTATGGGCATTGAAATCCACCAAGAGGAAGAAATCACCCAAGGCCGAATACAGACCAATACCTGCATATAAATCTTGGTCAGGGTCCCCTTTTTTTAATCCCTCCCTATGGAGAGCAAAACTTGAGGACGTTAAGGGGAAGTAAGAAACGGTGATGTATATATCTCGAGTAAGGGGAGCATGCCACGGATCCTAACCCACATGAATATAGTGAAATAGTCTAAGGAAACCATTGTAATCCTACCCTGAGGGGGAGTCCTAGAAAAAAAGACCTCTTTAACTCTGAACACTGTAAGAACTCCTTGTATCCGATCTGCTGTCTGATAAGCAGTGATACCCTGTATAGTTTGGAATGGTCCTGGTGAGGCTTGAGTGGGTTCTCAGTAAAAAATAGAATATTTGATGATCTAAGTGCATCACCAAATTGAGCCTAGTGAAAACCAAAAGTATCCATTACAGTTCCATCAACTGATGGAGACCCCACACTTTATTTGGTGGGCCCTGGTCGGGTGTATCTAGGTGAGGTGAATCTCTGATAACCAACCATTTTCTGACCTTATGAGCTGCAGCTATTTGTTCCTGGGACTGTTTGAGCTAAAGAACTTGGGATTTTTTTTTCAGGTTGGCATTAAGGAAAACCCTGTGGGGGATGGATAATAGCTTACGCTTAGCCTGAAGGGCTTGCAGTTGGTCTCTCAATGTCTGGAAACAGAGGAAAAGTGTGGAGTCACAATAAAATTACACCCTTTTAGGGGTCAAATCAGGTAGCCCCCAGGTGTCCCAAATCAAAAGAAAACACTGTCTACATGGGATACGGAGGCGGAGAAAGGGTGTAGGAAGTCCCCTCACCTTTAGGTTCATTCATAGTACACTTATCTATAATTTTTAGCTGAGCGAGGGTGTGAAAAAAATGTAAGTGTGTTCCTGATTCTGCGTTCCTGAGTACTTCCTTATAAGGCCGGACCTGGATATAAGCACTTCTTAGTAGGCAGATCCAACCCGGAATAGAAAGTTTAGACCATAGGTGCTGAAGGGAGATTAGACCGGAAGGGAAGAAAGCGGCAACAAAGGTCAGTATTTAAGAAAATAAGATAAGTCAGTATAAATAAGATAAGAAATGAGGTGCTTAAAGGACAGATTCGAAAGAGGGAGATAATAAGAAAAGACAGAAGATAGGGAAAGAAGATATAACCTGTACTTAAGGGAGAAGAACAAGTACTTTATATATCGCTCTTAAAACAAGAAATAATATATCGCATGGGCAGGGGAGCTTAGTTACAGGAGCAGCTACGCCAGCAGCATCACCAGTGGTTTCATTTCCAGATCGAGACCCAACCGTATACCCAAGATAGATTGCAGGTAAGGCGTAGGTATATATAAGCTGCTTTATACTATAAATACAGAAAGTACCTGTAGGGTGTGGGTGTTATTAGCTCCGCAGGACACAAGCGTAGCAGGACACCCTGAAGTTGCAGGGAATAGGAATGAACGAACTAAAAAAGAATCCAAAATTGTGAAATAAAAACGCGTTTTAGGCGCACTTCTGACCTCCAAGCAAGCAAACCCTTGCACAATAATCAAATTGCGTGCCAATATAAGAACCGACGACTCCATTAGGGTGAACAGCTGGCTGAAACACTCTCTGTGACTACTGACTCCATAAACGTTGTGTTATTGAGGCGGGTAAATTGAGAAAGCGAAGTGGAAAAGCTTGCTTGACCAAAGGGAGGGCAAGGGCGTCTCCAGCAGACAATAGAAAGGTTTTCACTGGCTTATTGGAAAGTGGGAAATTAAGTAACACTACTGGGCGTCGGTATATGATATATAGGGAATGTGAACCTGGCCCAATAAGGTGGGAATTTGAGAAAGCGAAGTGGAAAAGCTTGCTTGACCAAAGGGAGGGGCAAGGGCGTCTCCAAATGACTAGATTTGACAGGAGCAAGGTTGCGTTTGAAAGCGTGATGAATTATAACGTAGAATAGCAACGAAGCCATTTTCAGAGTGATTTTTTTGTATTTGTTTGGTCGTTCATTTGGCTAAGAGGCATGTTAGGGAGAAGAACAGTGATAACCATTCATCGAAGTGATAACCCCTTATCTTGCCCAACCCAAAGTAAAGAATGAGAGTGTAAGGTACGTTAAGTGACTCGCCCGACCGTATATAGGGCGAGGAACAACGCCCGCTTGTCCATTGAGGGCAAGGGTTAGGTTATAAACGACCGCTCTACGAAGGGGTAAGGGGAGCCACCCCACCAATACCGGCTTACCTACTATTCCCACCTGCTCACCCCTACTTCCCCTAGCTCTATCGGCTGGGCTCTACTGGCTGGGCTGAGATCGTTTGGATACTGTCACTTGGCTTGCCTTAGCTCACTTCCCCTAGCCCAACAGTTATTTTCACACCACATAAAAACATTGGAGCCACGGTTGGTTACTTAACAAGCATAGATCATAGAGGAGTTCAACGGATTTTTTCACTACTTTATTACATGCTGGTACAGTTTGTTCCTTTTTTCTAGTTTAGAAGTAAGTCTCATTTATTTATGCCAGAAGGTAGGGCAGCCAATAACAGTGTGGCCTACGGCGGGCCCACAATAGTCCATAAAGTTTTGCCACGGGGTAATACCAGTCTCGCTTATTCCCAGTAATTTTTAGTGCAGCCGGTAAGCCAATAGTCCACATCAAAGCCAATCAATCATTCTCTGCACTGCCAGGCTCTTTGCCAATTGTCGATGCCAGATCACAGATTTAATTATTCCATTCCATATTTCCATGTTTATATATATAATTGCATTATTATAGGAGAGCTGAGGCATTCCAACAAGGACTAATCCGACCAAACCTAGGGGAAGGTGGTTTGTGTTATTGCCAAGTTGCCCAGTTCTCCATGTCCCATAAATACACCCCCATAGTAACTATATGCCCCCCCCATTCTCGGCACCAGTAACATTGTAGGATGGTCTTCCTTGTCATACAGCTGCCAGTCATAAGCGAAGAATAAAATGGATATTAACTCCCTTCCTATTTATAGAGATAGGGGAACCGCAGCATAAGCGAACTAACTCCCCTGAGCGTAAAGCTAATAATAAGAATTGGTATCCATTTATCCTTACTTTTCATTGGGACTAATACAATCCAATGATGGGGTTTACTCCTATGTAAATAGTAAGTTCTCATTGACAAGCTAGTCAATCCAGAATCCGCTATAATAAGGCAGGCATTTCCCACTTAATCCAATAAAAGAGGCTGCTAATCCTATTATACTACAGTGACCCAATGGGGAAGGAATCTAAATAATCAATGGAATAATAATCCAATGGACAATACTCCAACATATACCACTAAAGCTACAAGTTTCACTTTTTTAATGTATACGCTCTTGCTGTTTTAATAGGGTATCTACGCACCCCCCCCTAACCCTATAGCAAACCCGTTTCCATATGTTTTGGTTCGGGTGGGACAGATTGAAAAACCTTTGCATTTCACATATTGCAGCCACATGGGTCCATAAAAACAGCGCAGCGCGCCTCATTGGGGAACTAAAATGGATGTAATTCTTCCTGAACATGGACTTTTCAGAAACCTTGCCTCTATATGTGGTTATGCGCTCAAGACCTATTCAATTGTCCAGAGCAGGCCAATAATAAATGAAAGAATAGTTCCCCTGGGATCACCCACGCTTCAACAGGACAGAAGATCTACCCTTAAAATTTTGGACAGAAGAGTTTTTCCCCGGCAATTACAACCACTTTAACTTAATATAAGCTTTCTACCCTTGCTTATTTGGTGACGGATCGGATTGACACCACTTGCCTGCACTACTGGGTATTCCACTGGCCCTGTCGACAGATAGGATTGGTCTCTCTCGACTGCCTCGACTGCTGGGAGAATATCAGATAAGATAATATTCCGGCTCGGAGCATAAAATTTGGGAGATTGTTTAAAACTCTTCTGGGGAGCTTATACTGGGTCGGATTTCACAAGCAGAAGTGTCAGTGTTTTGGAGTGTGCGTCAACAATAGCGAGTGTGATAAGCTTAGCGAAGAACCCTAGGCCCTGGAAGCCGTGGGGACACGAGAATGCTTTTGATTACTTTTATTTCAGACGCCCACCATTCAACAGCTATCTTTATCTATACATTACCGGGACCAGGAATGCACCTATATCTATTGAGCCTTAAATCTATCTATATTTCATTATATTCTCTCTATTTAGAAGCTCATTTTGAGAATCTCATATATAAAAAGCAAGCTACTAATACCTTAAGGAGCCTCATTCAAGTTGATACACTTACGGCTGCTTAAGCAACACCATTTTTGGGAAGGCACAAAGAAAGTAGGAGGCTTGGAACTTATTAAATAAATAAAAAACTATCATTTGCCATTTTCATTTTGCAACAACTCGTTTTATTGGGTCCAAGGACTAATCGTGAATACTTAAAGAGATTTTTTCTAAATTAGAGGTTGCCTTCTCAGGGTTTTTATCTATGAATCGGCGGAACCAAGCCCCTCGACCTAGCCCATCAACTAAACCATAGCAATCAAATTTTTATATCACTCAAATCTATACGGACCATAGCAATTGAACTTATACCCTAACCCCACGAAACACCGCAGGGTTCCTAGCCCTTTTAGCGCGTTTTTATATTATAGTCGAGCATAGTTGATAGCCGAGGCCAGGTTTTTCACAATACATGTGTTTCTTTCGATGCTTAGCTTCTATTTCTATCACGTCCCGATTCGAGGTATTATATTTAACTCCCAATCGAGGGTATACTCTAAGGCCCCGATCAGTCATAGCTGGGCGGGCTGGGATACTCAAATACTTGGCTGAAATACTTGTATTGACTACCGATTATATCTATATATATAAAATAGCTATAATCTGTGCCAAGTAGTCTGTCTGTGCAACCAGTCATAGCCTTAAGGTAATCCCCATAGCTGCCATAACCCCTATACCCTCCTCCACCTAAAACTCCAACTGAAACCTACAAATACAACAATAAACTCGATATACCCACCCTATAGCTCCAACTATAACCTCGAACCTATACCCTTGAGCTCTTCACCTCACATAGCTCCTATTAGTGCCCGGGGGTCCCTCGCGAGTCAGTCAGCCGAGAGGCACTCATTGATGCTGATAGCCACTAGTCAATCCATAAGTTTCTAAAAAGAGGCGATCCAAGTGTCGATGCCTTATTGGATTTTTTGGAGATGGCTTATTGTATTTCTGTTAACCGATAGCCCCTCATTCCCCACTTGTAACTGTCAGCCCACGAGGACATACACCGGTATACCGGAAGGAGGTCGCCCAAGAAGAGAAGCAGGTGCTTAAACATAAGGGGTCTCCAACATGAGGAAAGAGTGCATACACAGGTATACCGGAAGTGCACAGCGAACCGAAAGGACACAAGTTCAACGAAAGAAAGTTGTTCACCTTCAGCCTTCAGCCTAGAACAATACAAGCCATTAATTAGAAAAGCCCACCTTTTGCCTTTATACTTTTGCTTTCTGCCTCACCCACCTCACCTAACACAAATAAGGGCGAGGGTTTGCTTGAGATAACAATCGCTGTTGAAAAGGGTTTGACAATTGACACGGACCAACCCTACAAACTGGGTGCCTGCCCCACGCCAAACCACAGATATATCCTTTTTCAATATTTGGATATTCTCGCAAAGCGTAACCGGGTTAGATCAGATCGGGCCTTTATATACATTTTACCTTTTAGATTTAGATACGGCATATCAGATCAGGTAGGCTTTAGATACTTTCTTTGTTTATATTATTTAAGAAGCCTTTTAGATTATGCCGTAGATGATCTATGAATCTTCTTATTTGTTTTCTTTCTAACCTATCAACGCCAGCTATCGTATTCACCCCCAGTTTTTTAAGTGCTTCCAGAATCCAACCACTTCACTACTCCGTGCCTTCTTGCTTGAGGGAGGACCTGCTTATGCCTATTTGATTAATTTGAAGTTTTACAACTACCAACAGCCGTGGGATCGTGCATAGAAACAGCTAGCCCTGTTAGATTTACTACTGCCCTACTTATATATGGAGCGCTTGGGTTGGCACTTTCAACTTTGGTATTTACCGGCCGCCGGCCTAACCAATACTTTATGTTCGACGACCTACTGCTTGCTACCAACTACCTGACCTATTTAAAACCTTTTGAAATATCGGCTGGCTCCATGACCTGAACTTAGAGATTCGCGGGCTTCCAAAAAAAACCACTTGCTTCGGGCAGGAATGTGAATACAGCAAGCACTTTGAACCTTTTGACTGCCTATTTACCTTTACCTTACCAACTACCCTTTTCTCTTTCACCCAACATACTTACCTTTGTAATGCCCCAAACAGCCAGCGTTCGCCGGCTTAGAACTATTGGACCGCCTTCCATGCGGCATTCACAGGCCCTCAACAAAACTTGCTTAAATAATGTTATTATAATCCTGCCTACTCGCCGCCTTAACTGTTACTACTATAAACCTACTTTACCTTTCTTTACAAAAACCTTATATTTAGACCCTCACTGACCTGCTTACTTATGCCCCAACCTACCTAGTGCTTCAGGCAGGAAGGAATGTGTGTACTACTATTTTGCTTTTCGGGACGGGCTCCTTCCTGGGGTTCCGGTAATAAGAGTCATTATAGTGGGGTACTCTAGTGCTATTCCCAGACTTTCCACTTACTGTATGCACCCAACAACACTTGCTTCAACCAGGAAGAGGAGGGCTTGCTTGAGCACTTACAACTTTATACGATAAATCCCCTTACTATGCTGCTTTACTTTTAAAGCCTGCCCACCTAGAGACCTAGACTATACTACTTGGATTCATGAAGCGCTTAGGAGCTACCGCTACTTACCTTCGATTAGAAAGAAGTACCGGATGGGCTGGGGTGGATGGGATGGATGGTCAGCCGAGAGGGTTTCCCTTTACCTGCTCGATAAGAGGGGAGAACCGCCCCTTACTGGATAGACTGCCCGACGCTAACCACCTAGATGTAAAGGGTTTAAACACTTGCTAAATTGGTTGATCACTATGTGCCAAGTTTACCCTTAATTAATGCTTAGGGATTTCGACCTCCTGGTGGCCCAAGCGAAGGAGATATTCTCTGTAGGGAGTCTCCTCAAAGCCAAGGATAGGATCTCACACCCCTTCCTTCTTAGACCGACCCACTTGGCCAAGCCCTTCTCTTGCCAGGTTCCAACTGAGTTTAATCCATACTGTTTTCGCTCAGTCCATTCAGTCAGGAAGTAGGTATATCTGCCTTCCTGTGAGTGTAAGTCAGTAGTTGTGTTTATCCTGCAGTCATTTGTATTGTATACACTCTATGCGGTGGTCTGCTCATTCAGGCATTTAACTACGTCTCACTGCGTTCTCTGTATATGCTCCCTCCATTCAGTGAGTAAGACAGTAGTGGTCGTTCTGCTTTGCCGTAGTCAAATCTGCTGTGGCTTCCTTTGAGTAGGCAGTAATAAAGCATCCCCCTGCGTTCATTTGTATATGCTCTCTCCATTGGTCTGTGGATCTTTGTCTCACTGAGTTCGTGTTTTGCCCTTCGGTTGTAAGTAAATGGGTTGTGTTGGCTAACTTGAGTAACTGAGTTGGCTTGGCCCACCCCCTTACGGGCCCGAGTAGAGTATAAATGTGTTTGTGAGGGAAGCGAACTACTGCCGCAGTTGGATTGTACGAATAAAGATTGCCTATGGCAGGGCTCTAACGGAAGCACCTTACCTTTCCGGGCGGGAGTCTGTTGAGCGTAGCGGCCCGTCCATTGGTTCATGAGGCAAGAGAAGAACACCGGATAATTCTGATATAGTGAGTTTTTCAAGTGGTCACCGACGATTAGGAGTGATTGATCGAAGACCTGGCAAAGCCCGTGTAAAACCGCTTTGGGTGAGTGAACCTGCCTAAGCTGCCCCCTTTATCACAGCACCTCCTCGTAGTCCTTGTAATCAGAATGATAGTTGAGTCCCTTCTAATATTGTAATGAAAAGCAAATGTCCTGTACCTGCTTTCCTTCATATAGAAATCACCGTGATTCCACCGGGACCCCCCTTCTTCTTTGTATTGGATCTGTTTATGGAGAGATCCCATAGATTCAAGTGAAACTACCAGCAAGGTATAATATCCCCCATTGAGACACGGAACGGGACACATCGACCCATCACGCACGGCATGGCACGGAGACCTGTCGATCGAAACTCACATGACATGGCACACACTGGACGGCACACCTTTAGCCCAACAGCGAGCCCACAGTGAAACTTAAGAGCCCTTTTTAGAAAGAATAATTGAGGTGGTTTACGGGATCCGGGGCAAATGTATTTTCAAAACATTTTGAACAAATAGGCAATATGCCAAAGCTACGAGGATTTTGTGGGAACATACTCTATTTCAATCCTACCATGGGGACTAGGTCCGGACACAGATACAGACCTGGCTGTCAGGGTTGTATCTGTTTAGATCCAATCAGACTTCCCCTCGTACTTATTATCATAGCCGAGGGCTTACAGGGCGAGTTTCTTTATAAGTTGGTTATACTTACATTTTAGCTATCTGCAAACGCGATTTTGAACCTTATAGAATATGAATCTCAACTTAACATTGAAGTGACGTTTCCCTTATTTAGGAATTGCATTTCACGACTAGTGCTTCAACGAAGCTTGCTCAGACTTATGCTGGGGATCGCTAGCTTAGATCGCTGGCTGGATGGCTGGATGGTACAACTAGCTTAAGCGGGGTGGGAATTTGAGTAACAATTCTGGGCGTCAAGGATAACCTTACCCTAGTGAAAGCACTAAAAAGCTGGCCCAAATACCGGGGAATATTAAAATGGATCCTATTTTGGGGTCCTTCCTATAGTGAAACAGCAAAGCTAGCCAAAATACCGGGTTAAGAAACTAGCAATCCTTCCTTCGGGATGGTGGGGATCAACCTTTCCCGATGCGCCACATAGGGATTCGATCCAGATGCAGGTTTTCCTACATCTACCTTCAGTGAAATCAAAAATAAATACGCTGGGACTCTGGGCTTGTTTACATACACAATGGGGAGGGTACTATACTTTATTCCATCATCCAATAGTGGAGACTAGGTCCAGTAGCCCAATCGGATTGCTTGAACTCAAAGCTTAAGACGGGATTCACTCACACAAATAAACGTTCTTCAACCGGATCAAAGTAATTAACTAATAAGAAAGTCTATTAAGAAGGCTAGTTTCTCTGCTGGACAACAAGGCAAGACCTATCAGATGGGGTAAATTTAAGTAATGAAAAGTGGCATATGAAGATGCATAGAGTGTTAACGCGTTCTATCTGGGATGGTAAATTCTTAAATAAAGGTAGCCTATGAAGAATAATGATTAAATAGTATGAACGGACCGACCCTATCCAACTGGTAAATTAAGTACTGAAAGGTTTTTACTTTATTTCTCTATTCCCACCCAACCAGATTCCAACAGCATTTA
>BSBM01003014.1:0-105643 GCA_027924585.1 Larix kaempferi
GTGGACTCCCTCTCAATCTTTGCTTCCTTGAAGGAACTTTTGGAGTGTGCTCTCTCTTGATCTTTGCTTCCTGGATTACCTGTCCTTGAACTTATATGCATCCTGGACCACTATGCATGCTTAAGTGTGCACTAGTGTCATCAGTGTGTTATCCTCCAAATCTCATACATAGCCTTACATACATTAGTATAATCTCAATACTATCAAAACATTATGATCCTAAATAATCTTATGTACGGTCATGATCATTTCACACACAAGTAATTTATCACAAGCATTAGTATTCAAGGTTTCAGGGAGGACTTCTATTACTCATGCATATTCTTATTTGACCATAGGACTCTTCTAGTTAGTCATATCATCAATCAAAGTAAGAAACATAATATGCATAAACCCTTGATTACTTAAACTTCTAACTTCAAGAATAATCATTATTATTCATACAAAGGTATAAAATTCTAACATAAGGTAGGATTCTAACTTGATATAGGAAAAACATACTTGGATATCATGTTTGCTAGTTATGTCTAACATACCCACATAATGTTTTCTTGTTCTCTTGAACGACTTGTGCTATTAACCTGCATAACTCATAAGTTAACCATTGTAGAACCAAAAATTACACATACCTCGTAAGTGGAGCTTCTATGTGATCCATCACTATGGATGAGTCTTTGTTTTCATGTCACCATGGTCATATGGTCTTGATCTAGAACTTGATTTGTCTTTCTTGATGTACCCTTCATGTTAGTGGACAACATCATCCTCATACAACAACACAGTGTATTAGTACAATCATAATTGTCATACCCCTAATCAATGAATGTATTCACATGCATTCATACTTTTACTAGGGTGATAAGAAATGTCTAAAACTAATCAAGATTGTAATAAACTCAAATGAAGACAAACATATCATAAACTTAATCATGAACAAGTTTCAAAACATACCTATATCTCTTCAAGTCATACCTGTCTAGATTGCTTGTGATCTTTTTATGTAAGGCCTGAGCCTCATCTCCCTTTGGAATTGGAACTTTTTCACTTATGTAGGTGTCCAATTCATTTTCTTCTAGGATTAATTCAATCCACTTTGATTTGCTGAGACTCGATCTCGAGCTTGATTAGGGTTTGTCAAAGAAACCCTAAAAATTCAAACATTGAATTTCAAACCTCTGATTGGATGAAAAGATGCACCTTGTTGAGCTGATCAAGATGGTATACTTCAATTTTGAAATCTCCAAAATTTGACCCCTCAAAATTGCCATTGAAACTTCCGGATCTTCTAGACAGGATCTTGAACTAGGGTTTGATAAAGATCGGTCTTTTTACCATCCAAAAGGTTCGATCTTGTGTTCTAAACTTTGATTTTTCTGAGGAGCTTTCAATCGTGGTCACAGATTTCAAAAATTCCAACTTTTGCAGAAGCCCTAATTTTTCACCTTTCCGATCAAAATCCCGAACTAGGGTTTGATCAAGCCTGGTCCTTCTGCCCAACCAAAAAATTTGATCTTAGTCACTAAATTTTGATTTTGGTGAGGAGCATTCAGCCGTGGAATCTGATTCCAAAAATTCCAACTTTCTCCGAAGCCCTAAATTCCCGCAGTAGTGACAAGCCAAAAATGAAGGTGCTCAGAGTCCAATTATGTTTTGAAAGAAATATGCACCTGATTGTTTTTGCTGCATCTCTGAAGTTACGAATCCACAGGGTTTGATCCTTCATCCTGTGGTAGCCTAACCTGTCATCTTTCCAACTCCATAGGTCTGACCTCAATTGGTTTCTTTAATAGAGAGTTATGACATAAAACAGGAGAGAGAACTTGTATGGCGTTCCACATGTCACTGGTTCAACTTCAGCCTCTGAAAAGTGTACCTGTGAAATTACAATCCATTCCCTACCTGTCATGTTTTACGAAATTTCATTTGGAGCTTCCTATCCCATGTTGTGACCTTTTTTCCTAGGTCACTTGTTTATGACTGAGATCTGGAAGAGGAAGAAACCCTAGATTGTACTGATCATAAAAAACAAAGTACAATGAATCAGATGTTGTGCTTTGGACACAAGGTACATGGGGATGTTATCTACAACCTGTAAAATTTTCAGAACCTGAACCTTTGCCAAAATGGATTTATAGCGAAAGTTCCACGATGACGGGTTTTTCCTATATCAAGCCCTAGCTTCCAATTTGTCGCAAGTGAAACAAGTCTCATAAATGCCATACTTGCCTTCCTTCACGCTAGCTCTGATACCATGTTAAGTTTTCAGAATTTAATTCAATCTGATCAAGGATCTTAACTGAAAGAACAACATGTACAACATAACAAGCATAAGAGATAAGAGACATAAAACATTTCATCGAGGAAAACCAAGAAGGTGAAAAACCCCACAACTTCCTCAGAGATAGAATAAGCACCAATACAAGGATCACCATGATCAAACCCAAGATATGGATATCTTCAGCAGCATGCTTTTCCTCCACTTGTGCACATCCTCCTCTTCTCTCACTAATGCGAAGTGAGTAAATAATAGAATGTGTAAAATGAGAGAGACACACTCTCTATTTATACACTAACTTGACTTGACCTTTAATCAACTAGGTCGGCCTCAACTTAACCACTTAACATAATGCTGACTGGGCCAACCCCTACTAGGGTGGTCTAATAAAACTTTGACCCACATGACTCATACAGGTCCGACCCCACCAAGGTGGTCTAATAACCCATCAAGTATAAGTTGCGACACTTACAATATAACTTGTGACACATGCAAGTACAACTGACAACACTTCCAATCGGAGGAATAATACATCTCCGTTGGGGATACAATAAAGTAAAAATACAATATACAAGTGAATATCTTCCGAAGTTACAAATACATCAACAAATCAAACACTATCATAACTACCAACCTTTTTCTCCAAAGGAAATAACCCATCTCGTGCCATTACATCCAATCATTATCATTGCTCCCTTCTGCAAGTGGGTCATTGATTGCATGGAGTGCAATCCTACCTCAACCGGTGGCTGTAAGTACATAATCGTCGCTATTGAATATTTCACCAAATGGGATAAATCCATTCCAACATTCAAATGTACCAAGGACACTACGACAAATTTCTTTTTTAATCCTGTTATCACTTTATTTAGTGTTTCCTGTCAACTGTTTTCCAATCATGGTTCTCACTTTGAGGATACTGTCTGCAAGGAACTTATACACCATTTGAAATTTGAGAACCAATTCTCCTCTTCCTATTACCCTTAGGGAAATGACCAAGTTGAGGCTGTCAACAAATTCCTCAAAACCATGCTCCAAGGAACAATGTATAGGAACAAATCCAATTGGAACCATATGCTCTTTCCAACCCTATGGGATTTTCTAACATCAACCAAAACTGCAACAGGGTTCACCCAAATCCATATCGTGAATGGAGTGGAGTCCATCCTCTATATCAAGTGTCAAATACCATCCTTACACATCACCGTAAAATTTTTACCAGAGACCACTACTATGGATCAAAATGTAATGTCCCTTTTTTTAAATTTTATTAAAATGCCCAATTTTTCACTTTTTCCCCAATTTCGACTCTTGACTAGTTTTGATGCCTAGGTATCCAATTTGCCCCAAATGATCCCAAATATTATGAGAAAGTATATGAATGATAATAGGACTTGGTTATGATGTTCAGGGATAATATATGGCCACCAAAATACCTCTGCAAACTCCTTTAAAATTCTGGACAAAGTATGTAATTTTACTAACAATTGGAGGTTCAAATCCCCTGAGGGTAATGACTGAAATTGGCTTTCCAAATGCCTCCAAACCCACTCAAATTTATGAAAAGAGGTAGGGGATGTATCAAGGATTTTATTAAGGTCCCATATGCACCATTAATCAATTATTAAGTCTATTCTAACCTCCCCACAAACAACTGCAAAAACCACTAATTCGACCCTTGGGGAAATGGCACCAAATCTTCTCCAAATGTAAATAAACTGAGTAAAATGAATTCAAATGCTTAAGTGTTGAACATGAAACTTGTAAAATTCATCCATTGCATTCCATTCATCATAAATGTATCAGATAAATGATCTTTTATTCTAAATCTTCAGCATTACAAAGGCATACATCAATAGAGTGGGGAAATGGTCATTGTTTGCTCATTAATAATCATTTTTACATACAACCACTTGGTATTTCGAACTGAAAATTTCTAAAGATGAAGAAAAGAGTATATTGAGATTATTACAATCAGAAATATATCATGATAATCTCTCCCAAAAAGTACAAAAGCTCACCAAAAAAGCCCTCCCTCAAGGAGCAAGAATATGCCTTCAAACCTGGAAATGGTTGAGAGAAAGTGCTGTACTAAACAAAACCATGAGATTCCCTGTAGCTTATAACTGCAAATAAAAACTCCATTAAATCTCCATGAAAGACCTGAGTGGCCTCTCCAACACAAACTTGTATGGGAATCTTTCACCCTCGAAATTGGCTAAGGCAAGAAACTAGTCATTCACTAGCTCTCTCTTCACAAATGCAATTTTTCTAAAATGATCAAAAGCTGCCTTCATTCTTTGTTCTTGACATTTATAAAGTTTCCAAGCACTCTATGGGTCGAATTCCTTCCAAGATGTGCATTCCAACTCAAGTTGGGAAGATATTCCAAAGGATGTCACTTGTACAATAATGCCTAGTCTCCCACTTCCACTAAATCACACGTGGAAGCATCTTAGCTTCCCTAACTCCCTTGAGTGCCCTCTTGGAGGCTATTTTTAGCCCTGAAATGTAATATATATCATATGTCATCCTTTAGGTCTGATTTTTGTCATAGGTTTCATAGCATCTTTATCATTGTTGTCATAGAGCTAGGGAATCTAGTCCAAGAGTCTCACTAGCTCCAAAATGCCTCTTCCTCTTCCATGGGAGTTACTCTTCCACTCCAATTAGACCTTAATTGATTCATTCCAAGTATATTGACCTTCCAACTCATCCCCATACCCTTGGGATTCTTATGAATTCGAAATGACAAGATGATGATGCCATGTGGCATAGAAAATCTAGCTTGTGTGGGTCCCACTTCCTCCATGTGTCTTCATGGTCAAATGCCACTTTGATTTTCCCTTGTATATATTTATTTAGCTCATTTATTAAATATTTATGCTATTCTAATTTCCACACATCATTTATTATTCTTCTTATTTCAAATCCCAATGCTTCCACCCACAACCTATGAAACTAGTAATTTTTCTCCTTGGCATTTATTTGAGCCTTAACATTAATTTTACGAACTCTCACGAATATGGCCAATGGGCTTAGGCCATTGTGACCCAATGCAATTTGGGACATGAAAAAGGTTAGAACAGACTTAATAACTGATTAATAGTGCATATGGGACCTTAATAAAATCCCTGAGACATCCCCTACACCTGTTCAGAAATTCGAGTGGGTTTGGAGGCATTTGGAAATCCAATTTCAGTCATTACCCTGGGGGGATTTGAACCTCCAATTGCTAGTAAAATTACATACTTTGTCTAGAATGTTAAAGGAGTTTGTAGAGGTCTTTTGGTGGCCATATATCATCCTTAAACATAATAACCAAGTCCTATTATCAGTCATATACCTTCTCAGAATATTTGGGAGCATTTGGGGCAAATTGGAGACTTAGGCATCAAAACTAGTGAAGGGTCGAAATTGGGGAAAAAGTGAAAAATTGAGCATTTTAATAAAATTTTAAAAAAGGGACATTACAAGTGGTATCAGAGCATGATCTTGGCACCTGATGTGGTCTGATATTCATGAGGAAAAAAAGTCAGGGACCACCATTAGATATTGAAACCAAAATTGTTTTGTTGAAGTGGAAAAAGTAGGAGAAGAAGAGCAAATTTTTGAAAAAATCATGACTAGGGGTGAAGGGGAACACTCAGAAAATAAAGAGGAATTTATTGCAGCCATAAAACCATTTTTTGATGAACTTTCAATGGGAATGAGAGACATGAGCAAGCAGATGATGAAAAGCTTTGAATTGATGGCTAGCCAGCTAGGAAGCAAAGGGGTAGTAGGAGGCAGCAGTAGTACACAATCAAAATAAAAGAAGACACATAGTGAGCATATTCTTTCAAGCACGGGACCCCATAATAGAGAAAATGATTTTCAGAAAAAACCAAGGCCTACTGCACAAAAATTTCTTGAGTCAAAAGCAAATATTAAAGCTCCAAATGATGTGGAATAAATTCTACCCGAATGGAAAAATTTGAGTGAAGATTGCAAAAACACTTCACCATTTGATCAATTTCTCATTGTCTCAAACAAGATCAAGATGAAGGAAGGTAATAAGAATCCATTTCAAAATAGAGAATTGAATTATGAAATAAGTAAAATTCCACTCCCCACCTTTGATGTCTCATCTCAAAGTTCTGCACATACTTGGGTACAAAATGCATCAGCTTGCTTGAAGGAGCAAAAGGAAGAAACACATTATACCTTGGACATGAATCAAAGAGTATCTATTGATGGATGCTTAAACTATGAAGGAGTTCCTACTAATGGGTGCTCACACCTCTATGTTGGTGACATAGAGACAACTTTTGAAACTGTTGTTGCAAGCCAAACTTCTATTAAGCATGAAAATGAATACCTTGTAGCAGTTGAAGAAGAAACAACATCAACTTCCCCATCACCACTTGAGCTTCATGAAGTTTGTCCAAGTAAGAAGGAAGGATATGAGGAGGTTCATTTGAAAGAGCCTCATTTTATTGAAGGGTCCTTAAAGATGAATGTAAAGAAGATTCCAGAGTCCCTTAGCATTCTCCATGAAACTCAAGCATTGGTGTCAAATTCTTGTTGGAGAGCTACTTCATTGGAGGAAACATCCTTCTTTGAAGACATGGAGAAGATTAAAAGATCAATGTGCCACATCAAAGATTGTCAAATGGTAGATTGTTTGGAGGATTCTCATGACATGGTGGATCATGAGAAATGTGGAAATTTGAATGTTCTTGATGTATTTGAAGATCAACTTGATGAGATCCAAACACTTGATATGGTGGAAGAGGAACTTGAATTGTCTCTTGCTGAAGTCTATGAAATTTTTAAAGAAGAGCATTATTCCTGTACATTGGAACTAATCTACAACAAAGGTTTCACACTTTTGAAGGAGCTTCATGATACTACCCATATGGATCCTTCCCATGATGAAACTTCTGCACTTTTTGATCATTTGGGTGAGTTAGTTTATTCTCCTACATCCTACAATTACATGTTTTGCAGCATTAGTCTCAATGAAGTATGGATGAAAGGGTTCTTTTTTATGGTGCCATGTGAGGAGTATGGAACTCCTATATTTACTTTTATGATGACATGGTTGGAGCACAATCTTATTCACATTTGCAGCAGCAACCTTTGTTACTTTATGATGATGCACATCTAGATGGATGCACCTATGATATGCATTTGAGTCACTTGAAGACTCATGGTTTTTCTTGCTCAACACTTGGTTCATTTGATGTTGAAGGAATTTCATCCAACACTTGGGTGAATATATTTATGATTGGAGAACATTTTTGTTGGCATCCACATACTTTGTTATATCTTTATGATTGTCACATTCATGGATGTATGGGTGAGACTTCTTTGAATCATTTGAAGTATCCTTGTTATTTTTGCTCATTATGTGGTTCATATTTTAGTGGAGATTCTTCATTCACTTCTTGGATGAAAGAATACATGGTTGAATATTTTGAGGCATATCACATCCTTTTGGAGCTGCATTATAGGACATGGGATCCTCACCTATGTCATTATAGAAGATCTAATTGGTTACTTGATGCTTGTATGCACTTGGAAAATGGTGGTATACTTGCTTGGAGAATGCATACAAGAAAATGGGATCTAGGAACTATGAATTGGAGAGCACTTCTAAGTGTTGGAGTGCAATAAAAGCAATGGGACCTTGGGATAATCCTTATTCTCATTGGTTTCAATTTTCGGGGGAAACAAGTAGTATGGGGGATGGATCCCCCACTTAATAAAGTGATTTTAATCAGAGTAGTGCAGAAACAAGCATGGTGGTTCCTCTCTACAATCTTCATCGAAGTTCGAAGACTCAAAGTTGAGCAACTCAGTGGCAACTTCAAAGAATTATACAGAAAGCAGGTTCTTCAACACCCATGTTTGAATTGCTTGAGGACAATCAATATTGGGAAGGGAGGATTTGTCATGTCCCAAATTTTTCATTGGGTCAAAATGGACTAAGCCCATTGGCTATATTCATGAGAGTTTGTCAAATTAATGTTAAGGGTCAAATAATTGCCAAGCAGAAAAATTACTAGTTTCCTAGGTTGTGGGTGGAAGCATTGGAATTTGAAATAAGAAGAATAATAAATGATGTGTGGACATTAGAATAGAATAAATATTTAATAAAGGAGATAAATAAATATATACAAGGGAAAATCAAAGTGGCATTTTACCATGAAGACACATGGAGGAAGTGGGACCCACACAAGCTAGATTTTCTATGCCACATGGCATCCTCCTCTTGTCATTTCAAATCCATAAGAAGCCCAAGGGTATTGGGATGAGTTGGAAGGTCAATATACTTGAAATGAATCAATTAAGGTCGAATTGGAGTGGAAGAGTAACTCCCTTGGAAGAGGAAGAGGCATTCTGGAGCTAGTGAGACACTTGGACTAGATTCCCTAGCTCTATGACAACAATGATGAAGATGTTATGACACATGTGACACAAATCAGACCTGAAGGCTGACATATGACATATATGACATGTCAGGGCTAAAAATAGATTCCAAGAGGGCGCTCGAGGGAGTTAGGGAAGCTAATATGCTTCCACATGTGATTTGGTGGAAGTGGGAGACTAGGCATTATTGTACAAGTGGCATCCTTTGGAATCTCTTTTCAACTTGAGTTGGAATGCATATCTTGGAATAATTTGACCCATAGAGAGATTGGAAACTTTATAAATGTAAATAACAAAGAATGAGGGTAGATTTTGATGATTTGAGAAAAATTGCATTTGTGAAGAGAGAGCTAGTGGATGACTAGTTTCTTGCCTTAGCTAATTTCGAGGGTGAAAGATTCCCATCCAAGTTGGTGTTTGGAGAGGCCACTTAGGTATTTCATGGATCTTTAATGGAGTTTGTATTTGCATGTATCAGCTACAGGGAAGCTTGTGGTTTTGTTTAGTGTGGCACCTTCTCTCAACCATTTCCAGTTTTGAAGGCATATTCTTGCTCCTTGAGGGAGGGCGTTTTTGGTGAGCTATTGTACTCATTTGGAGAGATTATCATGATGTAATTATGATTTTAATACGCTTATTATACTCTTTTATTCATCTTTAGAAATTTTCATGTCTAAATACCAAGTGGTTGTATGTAAAAATGATTATTAATGAGCAAACAATGACCATTTCCCCACTCTATTGATGTATGCATTTGTAATGCTGAATATTTCGAATAAAATATTATTTATATGATACATTTATAATGAATGGACTGCCATGGATGAGTTTTAGAAGTTTCATGTTCATAAATTAAGCATTTGAAGTCATTTTACTCAGTTTATTTACATTTGGAGAAGATGTGGTGCCATTTCCCCAAGGGTCGAATTAGTGGTTTTTGCAGTTGTTTGTGGGGAGTTTATAACATACTTAATAACTGATTAATGGTGCATATGGGACCTTAATAACATCCCTGAGACATCCCCTACCTCTGTTCATAAATTTGATTGGTTTTGGAGGCATTTGGAAAGCCAATTTTAGTCATTACCCTGGGGGGATTTGAACCTCCAATTGCTAGTAAAATTACATACTTTGTCCATAATATTAAAGGAGTTTGCAGAGGTATTTTGGTGGACATATATCATCCCTGAACATCATAACCAAGTCCTATTATCAGTCATATACCTTCTCAGAATATTTTGGAGCATTTGGTGCAAATTGGAGACCTAGAGCTCAAAACTAGTCAAAGGTTGAACTAGGGAAAAAAGTGAAAAATTTGCCATTTTAATAAAATTATTAAAAAGGGACATTACAAAATACTAGGTCACCCTAGGACAAGAATATGAGGATTATAATGTGGCACTCCAAATGACCTAAGCCACCACGCAACGTTCTAAATCCCATTACGACACCCATGTTTGCCCACGCACATTCTAGGATGGTGACCTTATCCTTTCCGGTGACCAAGCCCATGATAAGCTTGCAAAATCAAATTTTGCGTCCATGTGGTAGGGATACTATGTCATAAAAAATTTCCTCGGCAAGGAGGCATACCTCCTTGTTGGTCCTGATTGTTAACTCTTGAAGAAATCCCACAATGTGTTGTATATCAAGATATTTTATGCTTAAACTTACTGAACCCATTGTTGTATCATAAAAATTTGTATTTCTTATTATTTTCCCTTTTTAAAAAAAAACCTCATGGTTTGTTTCCTTTTTCTTATCAAATGGATCCTTATCGTACTGTGTACTTTGGTTACCCCAATAGTGCAAGTAGATACTGTTCGAATATCGCCTCAACTGTGTGGGTCCTTAATTTATTCCCCATCACACAACTTGATCCATATTAGTGGCATGTGTATTGGTGTAGTCACCAATAACCAGGTGGAATATGATGCTATGATTGGATGACTGATCGATGTCCTCCAAATGTGCATTTGTCACATTTGTGTTTATCTATATTACCAGTTGCTTATCACATGGTTAAATAACTACTATCGGGTATGTGATCGTTTCCTTTTTAGAAAATTTATGTGCACTAAACAATTGGTTAGATAGTTTGAATCCATTACATTCATCCATGTTCCTAGATGTTTCAATAGTGCAACAGATCAAATGGATAATGATATTCTAGACTTTCATCTCAATCATTATTAACAAGGAAGTAAATCATTGACATGAATTCATATCATTGTGCATCCATCTATACATAATAACATAGCATAAGCATCATCATAATATAATAGGATAATAAAAAGTAAAAGTTTGGATCCATGTACATTTGTATATATAATCATATGTCCAAAATATAATAGTTTTTACAGCAAGGATCCCCAACAACTCCATAAAAATAATATATCATTAAAAACTACTTATGCCCATAGCATGGGGGAAGCTCTGCATATTGTTGACTATTCATCATAATACTTTAAGGAATCCATAGTCTCCTCATCATCAATATCAAGCCCATGTAGGTTAGGTATCCCCACCCCGAGTCGTCGATTCCCTAATCCACCACTACGATTCGACGCATGGCTAGGCACCACTTAGGGGATTCTTGGTAGCACACCATGATCAACTCATCATCCAAGTTATGCTAGCCATCATCTGTCACACCTTCCAGAAGGAAATCAATATCATGTTATAGTCCATCACGGACTACCTTTGCACTCCTCCTCCGGTGTTGTGCTCTGAGGGGAAAGGTTAACTCCCACAACCTTGCCACATCATCTCTGAAAGTCAGTTGATGGCACTAGCCCCACATCTACACACACATATGACAAGTTTCCGATATTGTAATCATATATAAAATCTATCTATCATCTATGATAGTGTTGTAAAAACATCTTTAAACATAATGCATCAAGCATACATACCCGCAGGCCTCCAAGACTGAATGGGAGCTCACGGTAACTCTCTATCTCCCCTGAAGTCCATGATCATGTAAGGGTAGTCCCCAATCCCCACAGGAAGCTTCCACCACTATGAAAAAAATCCCTGGCTGAAAACCCTATCAGCCACACCACCACCCTCTAGTATCATCATCTCTCCCCATCTACACATCTTGGGCTCCTTCATCCCACCATCTCATACTACAAAGTGGCATCTCAATGTGGGAACTTTATCAAAAAAGAAAGCATATATGAATTTAATGTGAAATTTCCCACATAAGATCCAAAGAGTTGATGTAAACCTCACAATGAAAGAATTTAGGAATAATAGAAGAAGAGACAAGCAATAGAAATTAGATCCAAAGAAACTCTGATTGAGGTAGAATAATTACACATGTTGCTATTAACAAAATAATAAACTAGTAAATATACAATGTTGAGTGTGAGGATTTGAATTCACTAGGTTGAATTCAAATTGTCCTTCATGCACAGATCCATAATCAGTGGAGAGTCATCAATGCCTAACTAGGAGTCCACCTTCTCATCAGTGAAGTCATCAATGCACAAGTAATGGTCAACCAGGAGTCAAACTAAGTCTAACTGAGTGTGGTTGGTGTAACTGGTACATGGAAGCACTAATGTAGTGAAGGAGGCTCAGTGGAGGGCACAGATGGAGCTAACTGGAGTCAGAACAAGTTGTCTAGTCACACTGGAGGTCCATCGGAGTGGTAAGGTCAGTTAGGAGTCATTTAATCCTTAAATCAAGGAAAGAACTGAAGATAATTGAACTAAATTGGATTGGTAGGTGAAGAAAGACACCCTTCTCATGCAGTAGGTGAAAGGAGGGCTCACTAAGCTCTAAGAGAGATGAAACTGATCTGAAAGAAGCTCCAGGGGCTAGTTTGTTGAGGACTAGGTGCTGGTGCTAATGACTAGGATGCATGCAAACCCTAATTTTGCATGCAAACCCTAATTTTGCATGCATGACTGAAAATGAAAATGACAGAAAAGCTAGGAGGACTAGGATGGAGTATAGGAATATCCTAACATTTAGAAAATTCAGAATCACCACCATGCTAGTTACATTGGTTCAATTGTCGTTGAACCGTTGTCAGAATCACCTAGGGCCACCCAAAGTAGGTCCTTTCCAGTACTTGGTCTACAATGTGCATTTTTCCACTTGAGATCTTGCAGGTCCCACTAGATCCCAATACCTTAACCACCCTTGCTATGATCACCCGTGTATCTAGGATCTCAATGTACAACAAGAGTATGGAGTATCCATGATACTCCGCACTCGCCATGTAGTGATTAGCAAGTATGTCTTGCATGTCCATGTCTTTTGGATGCAAAGAATGAGTGTCAAAGATCACCCCTAGTCGTGGGATGCCAATCATAAAGTGGAGATATTTTAGAGTGAGCTCAACCCTCTCTCTTTGTATGATAAATGTTCCTACCTCCTAGTCACAATACTAAACAATCTTGTTGAGTAGCAATCGTGTAGTCCTCAATAGCGGGTTCTCAAGAAACTTGAGTAACACGTGTCTTTCCAAGCTATCACAAAAAGGATAGTCATTGCAGATAACTCTCTTGATGTTCACAGCATATCTCTCCCTCCATTTTACATGCATCCTGCTTCCCAACAACATTAGGGTCAGTCGACAGTCAAATTTTTAAACTTTTACTAAAATTGGTAGCTTTCTCAAGGAAGGTTGCCACCTAGGTTGCACCTAGCCAAGAGAACATTGTGGCCAGATTCGCTCCTATTCACCAAACAAGTCAAAACTTAGGTCGCACCAAGTCTAGAGAACAGTGCAACCTGGGTCACTTATGTTCTCCGAACAAGTGTGACCTCAGCTTGCCACTGTCCCTTAGATAGGTGCGACCCAGTTGTTCTTGTTGAAGGGAAACCTGTGACCTAAATCAAACAAATCCCCTCAATAAGAGAGACCCATCCATAAAATCCTCAGGGGGTTCACTAGGGACCCTAAGAATCCCAAAAGAAAAAACTAAATGGATAAAAATGACCAAGAGGATGAGACCACTAACTTGCAACTCACAAAATCCAAAACTGATGGTCAAATCAGAAGAAATGAGCACCTAAATTTTTGGGCTCTCCACACTCCAATGGTAAAAAGTCAAAATGACACCTAGATTGGTGGACCCACCCCTACTTATGTACATTTAGGCCTTGTTTTTATTCGCAACATTACATCCTCATACGACGTTCGTTTGATGTGCCGTTCACATCATTGGGATTGTGAATCTACACTCTTCTCAAATATGTGATTCATTTTCCATGATCAAGAAAACGTTTTTGGGACATTTTTTGTCCACCTTGATTTATGTGCCTTCACATAGTTTCAACATTTTCATATGGTATATGCTAATTGCATACTCAGTTTGAATTCCATATGTACTTTTATGCTTGGGTATCGCTTCTATTTGTATAGGTCTAGGTTGAGACAAGATCCTCCAATTTCAACCAGTAACAATCCCCTATAGGTATAAATATTTGAACCGACATATATGTGATCCACCTCTGAAGAACATCATGTGCATTAAACTTTTCATCTCCTTTTCTCCTATAGGATCCCCTTTGTCCAGGTAAATGGCCAAGCCTAGCCACTTTTTCATTTCCCCTTACTCGACAGTAGAGCCTCCCTCATGCAGGTGCCATCTTAGTGTCCCTTGTCATTCGAAAGCCATGCCATTACTATTATTGTAGGATTGGGATTCCACCTAATCTGTGATTTTGCACTCAAATGCATATTACTTTGTCATCATCACTCATTGTCCTACCCATGGAATCCCATACTTACTCCATGTTGCACACTCATGAGCCCACTGCTCCATCCATATTGCACAAGTCACGCTATTTTCTCCATCATTCGTTGTCCCAGAAGGAGATTACCATTAGTGTCCTACCCCTCTATTAGATCCATTTTCTATCACCTAGTCTTTTGAGTCATTTGAACATTACAATGGAAACTTATCTCCTTTCCATTCCTCTTGATCTGGCTGAGGTGGCCATCTGACTCAACACCATTATATAACATGTGTTCTTAATCACTCCCCTTTTTTAGATGTCCACACATCTAGGAAGATACAATTTCGTAGTACTCCTTCACGCTCCCAATTCCGTGCCCATGCATGGTAGAAAACATTTATTAAATAGTTCTCCTAAGAACTCCTTTAGATCATGTATAGTCTCATTTTATGGAAACACCTCTAGTATCCTTTATTCAGAGTATTCTGAGATGAGTCACCCTTGGATTCATACTGACATCATGCTCCCTTTGATTCAACATTATAACCCCCCAATTCTACATCTGTGAATCCCCCCCATTGTAATTATGTTCCCTTGTACCCCAGTTGTGTCTCTCCCCTGATATCATCAACATTCCCACACATTCTACTAGGTCACCCATGCCTTCATACTCTAAACAAAGGAAGTTTGAATTCCTTGTGCATTTACCCTCATATCCGCAAGAAGTGTCTTAGTTATTTTCCCATTTCTACCAATTCCTTAGTCATATCCCTTGCGCTCCCTTCAAGGAAACACCATTTCCTTGTTGGTAGTAGGTCTCCCTCTATCAAGAGAAACCGATCCATTATAGAGGATAGACCTAGAGGTACCCTGTATCTTGGCCTCATAATCATCATAGATGAGTCCCTTCGACCGACTCATGAGGGGAGACCTCAATGCCCCTTAAATTGGTTGTTTCTCATGTGCTCTACTTCATCTCCTCATCGGACCATTGAGATTTGTACAGGTTAATGTTTCTTTCATTATTTTGTCAAATAATCTAGATATCCTTAACTCTAGTCCTTTGATGAGCCTCTGCAGAAGCCCCTCATCAATATGCTTCCTTTGATAATTTTGGGTTGTTTAGGTGACAATGTTCTGGAATCCCTCCAATTAAATGCTTCCTATGGTATCCAGTTATAGATGCAGTCCCCTGAACCTGTTTGATTCAAATATTCAGTTGTTTGAGTTGCCCCAGGTGTTGGAATCCTTCAATTCCAACAGAGAATTAACTATTGTGATTCAACATTCCATTGGAATGTCATTGTTCTGACATTAGTCCTTCAAATCAGCCATGGTTGGACCATGATTACATACTTATTATATTTCCAGACTGGATCCCTCTTGGACATTTATGATGTATTATATCCAACACTTACATATTTATTGATTAAGTACCCTCTCGATCTAGATCCTAGCTTCAATTGAGACATTGATATGAGAGTGGAAGTGCCCACCTCATCCATATATTTGAGATTATATACACCTCATCCATGTTGAGTGTTGTATTTGTAGGTAAAGGCCCTTGTATCCCCGTGGGAAGGAAAGTTCCCTCTGATGTTGTCTTCATCTTGTATGTCACTATCACACATATCTCCTCGAAATATGAGAGTCCTATGATGTATGTCAGGCATACGATGAGCACTCACCTCACACATCAAGGAAAAATCTGTTAACAATAAAATTTGCTCACTTTCCATGTCATCAACTTCATCATCCACACATGTCATCATGCCACCTCATCCCATCCATTTGACCTTGTCAAAAAATGAAAGTCAAACCTTATAGGGGCGATTCTAAATCTAGGTATCACTTACTTCCCTAAAAGAAGTGACCCAAGTCGCATCTTTTTCTTCGATATCAGTGACCTAAGTCACATAGTTTCTCCTGATAACTATGACCTCTCCCCAAACTTGATTTTCGATTGTTTCTGCTTTGTTCATAATTAAAAAGAGGAAATATTGGAACAAACCCTAATATGGCCCAAATTAGGTAATGGATCTAGGGCATCCTAAACCTAGATCCTTATCCTAGACATTACCGTGCATACAAAAAGCTCTCAAAGTCCCTCATTAAAATGAAATTCTCCATCTTTACACTCAAGCCGTCATTATGTCGAGATTCTCTCTAAGATGTGAGCTAGCATATTCTTTCTTTCTATCTCACCTACTGGATATCCTTACTATGACGTGTGGCCAAGAGACTGTGAGATCATAAGAGACTAACGGATCCTCCCTCGGAAAGTTATAGGGGCCTCTTCCTCTTCACTCAATAGGGTAATTTTGAGGTTAAAAATGGACCTAAAAACAAAATATGTATTATCAAAATCAACTTTAAAAGAACCAATCACATTCTAGAGAATGCCACCATCCCTTATAGTTGAGGTGGCATTAGTTGAGTTAAAAATGACTTTTTGTCAAATTCTAAATGGTAGATGAAAACCCAAGATTAACCACAACAATATTGTAAATAAAGTACTCATGCTAAAAAAATTACTCATAAATTATTTTTTAATATAATATAATTATACTAAATTACTTTCAAAATAAACTTTTATTTAAAATTAATATTCACTTTTCAATATACCATAAACTAATAAATAATACTTACCTCTCTTCAAAACTCAAAAATAGCCCTTAATACTTATTAGTCCTTGCCTTTGGATGTAGTGACTCTAGTAACGGCTCTGTCGTTTTCTGCATTAAGACGACACATGAACCAAAACATTAATTCTAATTTTTTCATATGCGTGATTTAGCTCAACCATTCATATTGCAAAACCCATTAGAGAAATTTTGAGGTAAAAAAATGGCCTCAAAACAAAGAAAATGTACTATAAAAAACAACCAATCACATTCTAGTAGATGACATCATCCCCCTTGGTGAGGTGGCATTGCATGAGTTAAGAATGTTTATTTGTCAAATTTTCTATGGTGGATGAAAACACATAGTTAACCAATATAGTGGTGTAAGTACTTTTAAGTCATAAAGTAAAGTACTCATAATGATAGTCTTTTCATAAAATAGTATTATTGTCATTTTCAAGTAAAGTACTCATAATGAATGTCTTTTCACACTTTCTCATAAAATAATATTATTGTCATTTTCAAGTGAAGTACTCTTAATTCATAAAGAAAGTCCTTTCACATTTTTTTATAAAATAATATATTATCATTTTTATGTTTTTAATTTTAAATTATATATTCATTCCATTCAATTTAATAAAATAATATCATACTAATAAAGAATAATAATAGATTTAATAAATAATAATAATAATAATAATAATAATAATAATAATAATGCAATGTGGATTATAATAATATTATTAAAATTTTACATATAAATAAATTCTCAATTAAATTACATTATATTAAATTCATGATAAAAGTACTAAATATAAAAAGTCAACATAAAATTTAAAAGGTAGCTCTTAAAAATATTTTTTATTATTTAATTTCATTTGTAAGTTCAAGACAAATAAATGTTAAAGGACAATAAATTTTTGGGAATTTACAATGAATCTTAGTCACATCAATGTAGACTTATTTTATTAATTTTATTTCTAGTGAATTTTGAAAAACAACTCAACCATGGTTATTTATATTGTGCATAGAAAATAGTGTGGGAGGTGACTTGTCATATATACCTACCCCATAAAACCCCCAATTCATAATATTTTAATATATCTCATATTTTTGTAGTATATTTCTTAGGAGGCCATTTTTTGATCTCAAAATCTCTCTAATGCTTTTTTTCTACCAATTAGGAAATTGAACCTCTTATTTGGCCTCATCCTAAGGCAAGATCATTGTTTTGATGTGCTTTTTATGCTTTTTCTATGCTTTGGTTGTGTAATACAGGTATGGGAATAGATTAATGCTATCATTAGTTTGCTAGCATTTCATGTTTATGAGATGAAGTTTCTTATTTTCCTTCACATCGCCTTCACAACAAGCCATGTTTGTCTTCAATACGATGTCACATTTGCCTTTGCTGCCTCTCACACCTAGATCTTGTTCGACATCTATTCTCCTATAAGCAAAAAACCAACTAGAAGCTAAACAGGTGACTTTATCCATGCTTAGTGTCCTCTAGAGAAGTTGTTGGTGGGTCTTATGGCATTGATATCGGAGCTTCATTGGCATTACAACTCGAACTAGCAGCAAGAGAATATCAGCCATAGGAGGAAAAGGCCTTCTCGACGCAGCAGCTACTAAAACACGACCATCTCTAGTATCATAAGTAGGTCAATCTTGTGTCTCATGGATTGTTGATTCAACCAGAGGAACACATGAAACTGGTTCAAGTAACAACGTGTTCAATTGAAGCTTCAAGCCCGGTGCACTGATGAAAGAATCTACTTACCCGCACTACCAGATATTATACCATCCAATATCTTTTATGTTGAAATCACTGCACATAGCGACCGTGTGCACAATGTTCTTTCTGTCCTCTATGACCCAATTCATCTCATACTAAGACTTCATATCAATTTTCATATTTGATCTAAAATATCAGAAAATAAATGGAACCATAAACAAATGTCTTAAATAAATAAAATGGATGAAACCCCATATAAATGAATTTCTTAGAGTTACCTGGAGCCGTTGCTTCAACTATTGTTCTGCAAGTTGGATTCCTGTTATTGTCTACTAGCCCGAGACAAACTAACTATTTCCTTCAACAAATTGTGGCATCCTTTCAATTTTTTCTATGCTTTTACATTGGTATAAGATAAACCTCCTGAAATTGGATATGGCAACATCTTCTGCAATTCCAAATGGTTGGTTGCTTGCTCCATTAGAGGAAAACCACCAGCAGTTTTCCTTATGGCATAATCTTCATCTATTTTTCTTGTATGAGCCAAATATAGACCATATACTTATCTATTTTTTTTACTAATACCCCATGAAACCATATCTCCTGTAAGACTGAATAGTTTCACACAAATGGAGATCCATCCTTTCTATCATTTTATGTTCTCGTGATACTTTAAAAGATAGAAACAAAACTACTCATTACTTCATCAATAGACAATTCCTAATAGATATGATGGAATTCAATCATGACGCATTTTCTTTTACCATCTACAAATGTAGAAAATGTGAAGCAATCCTTTTGAATGGAGAATAATGAAAACCAAGAAAAAAACAAGAATCATTCCAAATGCGTCAACGACATCATCATTTAGGTGAACTCTCCTTATGGAGAAATCCATATTAACATGCTTCCTACCAAGGATTTAATGTAAATTAAATGAATTTCTATTAAAGTTGTTAGATTATAGTGTTATGCTCCTTCTCTAAATCTAAGTGATAGTCTCATTCGATGTTAGGAAAAGGGAAATGGAGGGAGAGAAGCTACTAGTCGTTGATATCACTATCTAACACCGTTGTCTCAAATTCTCTTGTACAATGAAGCTTGACAAAACTGGCATTCCTGCAAATTCGATTCGATAAGAATATAACTAGTAAAAAAGGCATAACCAGAAGGACACAAGTGTCTCCATTGCGAAAAATGACAAGCCTAAAGCTCAACAATCTATCTGTTGTTTGGGAAGAGCATGAAAACACAAATAAAAACATTTGATAAAATACAGAATAAATAGAAGGAAGATGAAAAAGTTGTGAGCTAATTATGTTCCCCATGTTGGACCCGTAAGGGGAATTCCTGTAGTTTACATATGTGAGGCTCCAAATACTCTGGAGCATTTCCATGAGTGAGGTTTCCGAGCTAACCATGCCACAAATTCCACAACCATTTTTCATAATCATTGTTCAAACTCCCTACAGTAAATTCAAACCTCATCTTATATATTTCATATTCTAGACTTACCAATTACATTTGATGTCTTAGCTTTTGAGGATTCCAGACAATGATCAGGTTACAAATTTAAATATGTCTTGCTACTGCCCGCTTGTGATATTTTCAATCGCTAGGAACTAGATTCATAAGACAATTTCACATGGAATAATTTAGACAATGAGAGATGAAGAATATAGAGAATAAATTATGTAAATAACTCTGTATCTTATCCATTGATATTATAACAATATATAATACATCCTCCATGGAGAAAATCGAATGACAATTTGGAAGAGCAAAAAGAAAAGGCAAGGCTTAGAAAAGACAAAAAAAACCTTATGTGGCAAAAGCAGTTTCCAAAACTGTCCTAGACGCTCACGAATTTAGTAAGTATGCTATGGAAGCTCATGACTGATTTAGATAGACTGTATTGATGGATTTAGGAGAGTAGATATGATGTGGAGGTCGAATTGGTCAAGTGGCAAGAGTTTCCAAGTCAACTAGCTTTTCCTTTTCCACTAGAAAGTAGAAAAAATAGGATAAAGTTGTCTAAATCAGGAAAGTGTCTTTATAATTCGGGAATAGAATAAAATCATAAAGAATCCAAGGAAATCTTATCCAAAATCCATCCAAATTCATTTTGGTGAGTTAGGATGGCATGTGGTCCACTAACAGACAAAACTGGCCTATTTTACCTTGTCAAAACTCAGGAATTTAATCATAAATGATAAATTAATTTATTTGAAGTCTAGAATGACATAGTGGATTTTTAAATGTTCCAACACCCCCCCTTAAGCTTGACCTTATGTGATGGGAATCAGAAAAATATAAGAAATATAGGGCCCAAGCAACAAGGCTTATGGTCACCCCAATACAAAAATAACTAGTCCATGTAAACCGAAGAAACATAGAAAACCTCATGGGAACAAAACCCTCCCTAAAAAATGGGCATGCTTGATGTCTTCATATTGTCATGTTGCTCATTTGAATGACCTGGATGAGAAGAATGGGTTGAATGGGATGCTTTTGAGTAACAAACTTGATGAAGATATTGTGGATGTCATGATCATGTGTCAATGTTGTGTAGGCAAGAACCATGTGTTGAAGCTCTATGAAGCTCATCTTCTGATGATGGAGGAGCATGAAATGAATTTTTCTTGCTTCTGTAACATATATAATCAGATCTGAAAACATAATCAATGATGGAAAGAAGATATATGCATACTCCTTCCCAGGGAGAAACGATGAACTCAACATGATCAATTTCTTATGTAGCTACAATGTGGTGCACTAGTTCTTGTATCTTCTTCTCAAACTGATGTAGGAAATTTCTGATATTTAAAATGAGATCATACAGCTTTGAAATATTAGAATGTGAGTCATATGGAGAAGCAACCAGTAAATATGTGGAGTCTCCATGATTGAGCAGAGTTTCAGTAGGAAAAGTGTGAGAAACTAGGTCACCCTGACAGTTGAGCAAGCCTGCAGAGTGAGAGGAATTGACTTTTGAACCATGAGTGATGGGGTCAGGTCCAGACATGTGGAATATGAGTCCAACTATGGCCAAAAACATGTCTATCCAACCAATGAAGGATATAAAAGAAAAAAGTGCAACACAGGCAAGTGACACAGTGTAGGAAAACATAGAATTGTGTAGTTTCTTAACTGGAGAACTTGGGGGTTGTGGGGTCTTTTGTGCATCCAATGGTTGGGAAAATGGTGTGGGACATGTAATGACCTGCATATTAGACTTTAAATCATCTTCTAAATCAGAATCTAAAATATTTGAATGGAGGTGGAAAGACCTTTCAGAAAGTCAAAAGCTAGTAAAAAATGACTAGTTTTGAGAGTAGACTTGGATGAACTAACTGAAGACTATTCCAAAGAAGAAGTGGAGGTTGCTACTTCTGATATATCAAAATGTGAATCAAAATTAGAGACATCAGAATTATATTTCACTCTAGCACTCAAAGCATAAGCATGATTACCTTTGGGAGAGGCTTGGAAACAGTGTTCTTGTTCTACAACAAGCTTGCCTTGTTCTTTCTTTGAAAAGTCAGGAACATCTATGTTAAGATATTCAAGCATCTTGGCCATGATGTCCAATTTCTTCTTGAAACAAGATTTCTCAGGATGAGTTCCTTTGCAACAATAAGAAAACTTGGGCTTCTCCCTCTTCATATCCTTGGATTTTGAATCTCCATCGGAATCCTCTTCTTCTGACAATATCTTTTGTTTGGATTTGTCATTCTTGAAACTCTTTGCTCCATGAGAAATAAGTGAAAAGTCTTTGGAGGGTGATAGATCCTTCATTTGGACTAGCTTGTCCTTCTTCTGAGTGAGTGAATCAAAGAATGCATCCAAGGTTGGTGTCTTCCACTTGGGAACTGCAAGTCTTGTAGAATGAAACATAGACACAAATACTGATTATTCAGAGCTCAGTTTTGATAGAATGGTATGGATTAATTGCTCATCCTTCTTTTCTATGCCACATTGCTTGAGTTGAAGCACTAGGTTCTTGAATTTTGAGATGAACTCCTCCATAGATTTGAAATTACTTGGAGTAAGAGAGATCAATTCAATCTCCAACAAATCACCTCTGAGCTCGTCTTGTTTTCCAAAGAGAGATTCTAGCTTTGTTAACACTTCATTTGGAGTGGATAGAGAATCAATATGGAATAGAAGATCTGGAGATACAGAGAGACAAAGTAACCCATAATATTCATCAATCCTATTGAACCATTTGGATTTCAATGCAACAACTCTTGGCTCAGTTTCAAGCCCCATAGTGACTCTATACAATCCTTTGCTTCGAAGTTGGATGATCATATGTGCCTTCTAGTCAAAGAAATTGAAGGGAGTGAGATTCACAGCTTTGGCTTGATTTTGCTCCATACTGATGCGCTTCTGGTGATGGAAATACCTGCAAAAAAAACTCTTGGAAATTGCTTTGAATCAAGCTAGCTCTTATACCATGTGAGATTTTCAATTGCTAGGAACTAGATTCATAAGACAATTTCACATGGAATAATTTAGACAATGAGAGAAGAAGAATAGAGGCAATAAATTGTGGAAATCACTCTGTATCTTATTCATTGATATGATAATAATATATAATGCATTCTCCATGGAGAAAATCGAATGCCTTTGAGGAAATTTGGAAATAGCAAAAAGAAAAGGCATAGAAAAGACAAAAAAACCATTAGGTGGCAAAAGCAGTTTCCAAAACTGTCCTAGAGGCTCACGAATTTAGTAAGTATGATATGGAAGCTCATGAGTGAGGTAAATATAATGTATTGATGGCTTTAGGAGAGTAGATATTATTTGGAGGTCAAATTGGTCAAGTGGCAAGAGTTTCCAAGTCAACTAGCTTTTCCTTTTCCACTAGACAGTAGAAAAAACATGATAAACCTATCTAAATCAGGAAAGTGTGTTTCTAATTCATGAATAGAATAAAATTAGATAGAATCCAAGGTTCAATATTATCTAGAATCCATCCAAATTCATTTTGGTGAGTCAGGATGGCATGTGGTCTACTAAAAGACAAAAGTGGTCTATTTTACCTAGTCAAAACTCAGGAAATTAATCATAAATGATTAATTAATTTATCATAAGTCTAGCCGGGTTGGCAGGTGTGGGGGGAGTCCTTACAGACTCCAATGGAAGCAAATTGAATGACTATGCTTGGGGAATTGGAAAAAGAACTAATAACGAACCAGAGTAGTTAGTAATGATAAAAGGGATGGACATTGCAAGAAGCAATGATATCAAGGACCTAGTGGTATTTGGAGACTCAATGATGGTGATTAGAGAAGCCAGAGATTTAATCAATATTCACCGGAAACCTGCCACTACGATGCATCAGCATTTCATCCTTCTGGCTAAATATTTTCACTCCCTCTCATACCTCCACATCCTAAGAAAAAAAAACCAATCCACTGACTCTATGGATAATGTTGGCATAGGTTTGAATTGTGGACATGTTCTTATCAATGGTAGACTTAAGGTGGATGCTTGGGTGCCATAAATTGTTCTCCCTTAACCCCTTGATCCTCACCCCTTCCCCCCTCATGACCCTCCCATCGACCTCATTAATTCTCCATATCTATCCTAGATCCTCCCACTCCTTTCAAACGTCCCGTCCCCTGAATCGACGTCTATCCCCGGCAAAGACCACTTGGCTCGCATGCGGGAGTTTAATGTGGACGACCTCAAAGCTGGTGGCTCGCTATATCATGTAGGGTGGCGAAGCTTCTAGCTCCATGCGAACCCTTCTGAGTTTGTGTTCCCCATTTCTTTGATCCTCTCCCTTCAGCGTAGTCTTCAAAAGTCTGTTGTCCTCGCCAGATATGGAGGACTGCAACTAGTGCCCACCTGCTCAGCACTACCGAAAATTCAAGAAAAATTCTCAGGGCAGCTCGGGGGGGGCTGCAATGGCGGTCTGAAGCGATATCTCTCTAACCTCTTCTATGGCACCAGTGGCAATGACCACCCTAGGGGTGGAGTGACTAAAATGGCTAGCTTCAATCAGCCTAAGATGGATAAGTATGGCAGTGGAAGAAGATGGGTACCCCTAGAAGTTGGTCATGGATAGGGCATCAGGAGTTTGGTGCATTTCCCTGGCTGTGGTTTCGCCTCCGGAAAGACCCCGAACTCTGGCCTACACTCGACCCCTTTTGATTTCAGTCATGGTGTAACTCCGCAGCAATTTCGTGGCAGTCTTGGTGATTTAGGTAGTAAGAACTGGAAGCATGTTAATGGAAACATTGGGGGTCTGGTGAGTCTGGATTCTCCTCAAGGGCAGGGAAGTCCCCCCCCCTAAACTACAGTCTCATCTTTAGGACCTAGATGCACAAGTGCGTTGGCTCAGAGGAGATCTCCTAGACATAAAGAAAGCTATCTCCCACTTGGCCACCTTTGTTCAAATCTCCAACTCAGAAGTTTGCTCAAGCACTAGTAAGATGAAAGATTGTTTTGATCATTTGATGAGCAAATACGATACATTCTACAGCTGTATTCGAATTGTAGAGGCAAAAGTAGATTGTGTTAGGACCAGCAGTGGAAATAGTCCCTCGGTCATCCTGAATATAGACGATGGAAATGCAGGCACAGCTATTGGCAGCAAGGACAAAATTTCCCGAAACCACCATGAAAACTATCGCTCTGGGTCTGAGTTGTTCTTATTTTGGTCTGGCGTTTACAATACTAGCTATATGTTCTATTTTTTTTGCATCCTGTTAGGGAAGTTCGTCAATATCTATAGCTGTATTAGTTCTGCAAGTTTTTCCAATTGTAATAGGCATAAGGCCGTTTTTGAACTACAGAGGCTGGCAATTGATGAGACTGTCTTGGCAGCTTTGGTCTTTTGGGAATAGCCTCCACATATCTCTGTAATGTAATCTGCTCCACCTTTTTTAATACAAAGATTTTATCCATTTGTGTAAAAAAAAAAATTATCCTAAGTCTAGAATGACATAGTGGGTTTTTTAAATGTTCCAACACTACACTTCGAGTGCTACTTACTCGGACTAAAAAGCTACCACTCGAACCACTGCAGAACAAGGATATTGTTGGTGCCTTTGGGAAGTTGTATGGCCCCTCTTCAAAGCCTCAATTCCGGCACAACAGATCTTCATGGTGCCATAACAATGACTAGAGGCCCGCATTTGGGATACTGGAGTTCTTTAACAGATCTTGATTCCACCCATCATCTTATATTTGGTTGGAAGTCAGAGTTCACCTCTATTTATCAGAGTTCATTTTCATGATTTCACGAGTTCGTCCAACTAGTTTGCTAAGATTGGTGAGTTTTACCAAATGCTCTGGCTCTGTCAAATATTCATGAATTACAAAGGATCTGTCAAATATCGAGTCTTACAAAGTCTCGGGAAATGAGTAAAGGACCTACAACTATCACTTATCTAGTGTTTTGAGCAGACTACCCACGAAAGGCTTACCCAAGTCTATGGTCTCCCATAGAGCCAATGATTTAGATTGAGCAATTGACAACTCGCTTGTTAGTTTCGGTGTAGCACAATTGTTCCAGCAATTGTTCTAGAAACCAACAAGTGACAAGCAAGAATTAAGCGACTGGTTCCCACATTTACATGACAATAAAAACACGTTCTCAATGTTTGTATCCCTCGTACACGTTTGTATAAAAACTCGCTTTCTTGCATGTTATTTTGTATGTGTTGTGTTCTCTGTAGTTGTTTCTTTCTGTTTGTGTTTTTTTGTGTGAATGTTATATATTATTATTGCATGTGATAACTGATAGATGAACAGGAGCCGAGAAACGGGTTTTACATCGACTCCTCGGTAAGATGATCTATTCATTTTTGCTTTCTTTTTTTTTCCAAAATCCGTATTTAATTTAGCGGAATGGATAGCTGTGTTACAAATTTGACAATCTGTGATTTCAATTTCAATCAGTTTAAATTGATTCCAATTTCAGTCCATTAGATTTACAAATTATAGTTTATTAATATAGTATTTTGAAATATCAAAAAATCATATGTTGCTTTCTTATTTCAAGGTAATGGAGATCGAGATCAAGTGGCAAGGCACATAAGGGGAGAGAGCAGTCTTTGGACAGAGCAGTCTTTGAAATATCATAAAATCATATGTTGCTTTCTGCGTTCGTTGGTTGAAACTGGGCAATGAACCCTTCGGCTGCAGTAATTTGTGCGCAGAACCATGTTGGCTGCCATTACTTCAAAAGCTGTTATATTGAAGCTTCAATTGATTTTATTCGTAATTTCCTTTTGGTGTATGAGGCACATACTCACCAATATCTCTGTTGAAGTCCGAAACATATGTTCAATTTTAAATGCTTAACCTTTAAAAAGTGCTTACTTAATTATTTACATAGAGTTGTAGTATACACGGAATTTACAATATATATGGTGCAGTGACAGCGCAGAAGCCGGACATCGCAGGTTTTGTGTTGTGTTCGTGAGATCTAGGGTAAAAGGGTTGGCGGATTTTTTAGCTTCAGCGGGCATATGGCTGGGGCTTTTACCTCTTAATGACCTTCACATTGTGAGAGTATACGATGGTACTTGCCAAAACGATCTTCAACGGATAGATATCCAATAAATTTATATAAATTTAATATTTATCTCCTAACAAAAAGTTCTGTATTAATATAATGGTTGATATTTAATATATTTATAATAATTTAATGTTTATTTTCTCACAAAAGTTTTGTATTAATATAATGGTTGATATTTAATATATTTATATATTATAATATTGGTAGATATCAATTAAATTTATAATTTAATGTTTATCTCAAACCATACACTCTAGATTTTTGCTTTAGAATTTTTTAGTTTTTTTTCCTTGAAAAAACTCGTAACTTTTATTTAAGTAATAACAAAAGTTACAGTAAAAAAAAATCTCATATGAATCCGTTAAAAAAACCTTATCAACATAAAATTGTGTTTTTAAATAAACAAGAAAAAAGCTATATTTTTAAGGTAATTAAGTAACAAAAAAATACTTCGATAACTATATCCTCATGTATTTAGCAGAACGAACCAAAACAACAAAAAATTACAAATGTGATTTTGGATTTAAAATTTATAAACGTTTCTCTCATAGTGTTATTTTAGATTTATAATTTACAGTCTGAGAGCAAACTTTACTTTAAATTTATAATTTCTAAATGTTTATTTAAAAAAAAAGTTTTATGTGAGAGCAAACTTTTGGGATTTAAATAATATTTATCTTAAACCAAGCATTCCTTCCCGATTTTGAGTTATAATTTATCTCAAAGCCAGCCGGATTTGATTTATAATTTGTGTCACGGCAATTTTTTATTTCTCATGTTTGAGAATTTTCTTAAACAAATGTTCGAGATTTTTTATTTATAATTTATCTCTAAACAAATATCCCAGATATTCAAGATTTTTTTTTATCTCCAAACAAATGTATTTTTTTATTTTTTATCTGAAATTTTTTATTTATAATTTATCTCAAAATAAATTTTCTATATCTTGATTTATAATTTATCTCGGAGCAAACATTTCTGAATTTTAATTATAATTTATCACATAACAAATGTTCTTATTTTGATTTATAATTTATCTTAAATCAAATGTTACTGTAAAATGAGTACATTACAGATATTTTTTTAAATTAAATTTTAATTTTAATGGCATAACCTTTTAACCATTATACAAACAATCTTTTTCATTAAAAATTGAATTTTATTTTTAATGAAATAACTTTTTAATAGTTATTTAAATCTTCAAAATATATTTGTCTTAAAAATGAGTACATTACAGATATTTTTTTAAATTAAATTTTAATTTTAATGGCATGACCTTTTAACCATTATACAAACAATCTTTTTCTTTAAAAATTGAATTTTATTTTTAATGAAATAATTTTTTAATAGTTATTTAAATCTTCAAAATATATTTGTCTTAAAAAAAGTATATTTGTTATATATAATGAAATAGTTATATGTTAGAATTACTTATTTGTTTTAAAAGAGTATATTTCTTATATATAAGAAATATAATTATTTTTTTATTCTATTTTATTTAGTTTTGTTTTAGAAAAAAGGATGATATGATATATTTATTTTACGATGTAATGTTTGAGAATGATATGGTCTTTTTTCATGAAATATTGATTACATGTGCTTATTATTAGTCCCTTCTGTAGGCAGAGATTATATGTTCCCCTCTACTCTAATAATTTGCAGAGTGACATAAAATGACTATAGAAATAGTTAAAGTTTATAGAAAATAAAGATTTGCTAACTTTTTTAATAATTATTATTTTCAAATGTGTTACATTTCCATTGGATTATAGGGTATGATTCGACTAATTTTATCATTGCGCGTGATTAGTTAAAATTAAAAAAAAAACAAAAAAACTTCAACCTTAATTACAAAGTTTAATTTCTATGAAACTATCATTCATCATTCATTGCCTGCACACTGCATTAGATATCATTGGTTGTATGCATACTGTAAACTCATTGTCTAGGTGGAGTGTTATCCCTCATTGTCTTATTTAAGTCCTATTTGCATGACAAGTTACAAGACTTGTTCCAGGTGGAGTGTTATCTCGAGATTCAAAGTAAGTGCTAGCTGAAAATTGTGACAAATTCTTTATTGCATGCTGCTTTATGGCAGTCCAATAACAGAGTATTAAATGTCTTTCCCCGTTGTAATGCTCTGTATTAAATGCATAGACACTCTGAAACATTGGAATGCAAAGGGATCTCCATGATCGAGAAAATTCCACTGAATCGCGCCTGTGCAGTCGTAGCCGGTAACCTTGCCCTAGTATTAGGTTTTATACTCGATATTTGCATCGAATTTGCCACCTAATTCTAATTCTGTGTGAATTTGGAAGATGATACTTAATACATAGTCAGATTTCTGTGAGAGCCCTTGCTCTAGCAAATCAAATTGTTTTTCGTAAACAACCTATGATTTTGTGTGTGATTTGCTTTGTATTTTGGAGGTTTTCAAGCATGGCTTTTTGAATCTTTTTTTTTTCATCTGCCCATTCCTTTATTTGGTGGATTTCTGAGGTGGGTTTCACAGGTTTGTTTCATATTTTGTTATGCAAAATTGGTATGGATTCGCTGAGCGAAGGATTTGGTGTCGCCAAGAGGGGTTTTCCTTCTCCGGATGAATGGTGGTCTATCTCTTGGAGTGCAGAAAGAATCCATGCTAACCTGCAACGCTCTGTAAGTGTCAACTTTGTTTTTGGATTTTTTTTTTTGCGGGGGGGGGCGGGGGTGTTAGTCATATATGTTTGCATAATTCCCAGTACAAATGCATCTTATAGATTGAATTCTAGGTTCTTGTTGTATTTTGAAAATAAAGGACTTGGGCGGACTTTCCAGCAAGACTGCTATTCAAGAAAAATGAAACTGATGGCTCCTATATTGAGACGCCATACCAATTGTTTGTAGGTAACCTCGCTTGGTCAGTGAAGAAGGAAATCCTCAGAAGTTTGTTCAGTCAACATGGGAATGTGTTAGTTGCAAAATTCATTTATAGTAGTAAAGGCAGAGTGTCTCGGGCCTTTGGATTTGTTTGCGTATCCTCACAATCGGAAATGGAGGATTCCATTGCTTCATTGCATGAGAAGGTAATTTATCAAATATTTTTTCCAATTGGAAGTGCTTCCAGAAACATACCCCAAAATGGTCCAAAGGGTGGTCTTCCTTTAGCTTAGGTGTTGGGCCTGAGAGGTATCTATTGTGCCAAAATATTCTGGGATTTGCATAATGCATGGGGCCTCATCCCTTTGAAACTCATGCTATGCGGGTAGGGCAGACCACAACCAAAGGGGAGCACTCCATCGACCTAATTAGTGAAACAATGCCTGTTGGCACAATTGTAGACTTTGATTTTTGTAAATTGATAGAAGATTAATATAATTCACTTATTAATTCCACCCGGTCAAATATTGCTCTTGTAGATAAAGGAATTATGGAGAAAGGTAAATTAGTTTCAATAGTTCAATCACATCCTTTGTTGGTTCCTGTAATGGGAAATAAAATGTACCGTTATTATTTTCATTACATCATTATCTTTTGTTTATGCTTCTAAGAAATTTTTAACATGCACTCTTTCAGTTACCTAACGTAGTTAGGCTGTTATTATGTAGAGGGACAATCTACATTTTCTAACATTTTGGAGACTTGAATTCCAGTATGTGATGTAGCTATGCTAATCATGTCAACTTTGTTCATTGAACTAAATTTAATGTTCTATGATGATGTAGGAGTTTCATAGACGTAATCTGACGGTGAGACAAACCAGACCAAGAAACAAAGTATGGTCACCTGTGCCGAATCCTAAAGAAGTACTGCATTTCATAGACACTCTCATTGTAAAAATTATATAGTTAACTAGAATCTAGAGAAGATGGTGTATAGGATGATTCAGTCCTTGTGATTGTAGTTCATGGTTTAGGCCTATACATGATTGTCAAAGGGAAAAGGTATGGTGTGTATTAAAAAAACAAAGAAAGAAAATAAAAATGGCATATCCCTACTTAATAAAATTTTATCATTTGAAAAATAATTCATTCTAGATATGTAGACAAACATATTTCTGACATATTGGCAATCACCATTTTTGCAAAGGATATAAAAATCAAATATGTCATCTACAACAACTAAACTCTTTTATGGAACTGATAAGCTGGCAGCCTTTCAATCCATTCTTTAAAAAACATTTTGCACTGGTGTCCACTCTTCCTTGTAAAAATAGAGAACTAAGAACTAGACAAATATTACACCATATTCAAATCCTGTAGTGCATTGCAAAAATTACATAATTTATTACCTTCAAGAGGCATATGCACCCTTTGATTTTATATCAAAATTAATCTCCATATTCAAGTAATTCGCTCTAAATATTTTCCAATTTCTACCCAATTATTGAGGCATTCATATACAACTAGAGATAGTTACAAAATTGAAACATGGCAGGTTTGAAGATAGAATAGTTCTTGAGAATAGTTCCCATGGTTTGTTGCATAACCACACTAGAATTCCATTATTTTAACTTTTGATTTGAACCTTTATTAATATGTTCTTCAGTGCTACTTTATTCAATGGGGAAGGGCTCTGATGCTTCTATGTTTAGGTAGTAATGGGCGACATTCGCAGGTGAAGGCGAAGGCTACGGGGATGGATGGAACTCATAGGTGCTTTCAGGTAAGTTTAGAATACACTTGTGAACAAGAACCATATTCAGAATACACTTGTGGACAAGAACATTCGCTGGCTAATCGATCAGGTACAATCTGAGCTCGGAAAGCAAGCATTACATCCATTCTTAGTGAGCCTTAGTCTGGCGTTGAACTTCAGCATCCTAAATGGGTGTGAGACGGTAGGCTGGGGCATTAGGGAGAGGAGAGACGGGAATTTATTCAAGTCTTTTTCATTTTTTAATTACATATAAACTCTTCATTGTCAATTTGTGAGATGAATTATTAATGTGTCCTCCCCCTTGTGGATGACATCAAATCTCTAGACAATGTTTATTCTAGTTCACATGATCTCAAAGGGAAAATCACGATATGGACTTTCATATCATTAATCTGGTAGTTATTTAAATCCTTTATATTCCATCCCAACCAAAAGATACCTTCGGTTTTACCATATCGCCATGTTTTACATGCGCTTCTCACCATTTATAACTTTTGGCATTGTAGGGTTGCCTTGTGGAGTTTCAAGGTAGGGTTTTTTCCTTTTCCAAATCTTTAAATATATTTAAAATTGGTCTCATGCGAGTGTTATTTTCCTATGGATTTTACATATTTCATATCCAATGTGGAAAAATTTTGGGAAGACTTAATTACCACTTTACTATTTTGTTAGAAAAAGTTGCTCAACACAAAAGTTGCTTAAAGATTTCTCACATAGATAAGGGTTTCATAAGAGTATCCATTACCGCTTTAATTTTTTGTTAACATGATTTTTTTGTAGATTTATTTCTTGTAAGTAAGGATTTTTGTAAGAACCTACAATGCTTTGTCATATATAAGGGTTCTCTAAGATCATCCATCACCACTTTAACTTTTTTAATAAGAGTTTTTTTGCAGATTTCTTTGCTATAAGTAAGGAGTTCTGTAAGAACCAACACTGCAAGCTACAGTGTTGAATGGCAATTGCTTGGTAAATTAATTTTATTAGATAAGTGTGAGGGATCCGAATGATGATATGTTGTTGTGGGAACATGTGGCATCCGTCATTGCTTCCAGACAACTAAAAGTTGTAGGCTCCATTTTTCAAATTTAATCTAAACCACTAATAACTATTGCATCGTATATATTTGATTGCATATGCATATGGGTTTAAGAGTAATTTATTATTAAATGAAGTGATTTTAGTGGGTTATTTGACAACGAAAAACCATTATCTAAATTGTCTATCCTAATATGTGGTGTTTTTTCAATAGCATGAAACTATTATTTAAAGTTTACAACGTTCTTTAAAATATATATTTAAAATTATTTATTTATTAATTTAATGTATTCATGCCACTCACTAAAGTTTATTTGTGTGTATCTCCAGTGTGTGAGGATTCTGTGTATCTCACCAATGTGTAGATTTTTCTAAGCCATTTGATAACATGTTAAAATTTATTGAGATGGTAAAAATCAATCCACTTTGTTAAATCATTCAAGGATATTTCAAAATTTAACTTTCTCCAAATGTTTTGAGCACACTTCAAAATTTAACTTTCTCATAATCATTTGAGAATAACTCAAAATTTAACTTTCTCCAAATTATTTTAATTCCACGCTGACATTAAAACTCAATATTTTAAGTTGTTATTATGTACAAGTCTGTATTAGAATTTAGAGAAATAAGTTATGTGCACTTATTATATCATATGGTATCATTTATTACAATTTCATATATATATATGATATACAAAGATGAGTATATATAAATAAAAATGAGGAAACAAATTTTATCACACAAAGTTTGATTTTTTTTTCATTTTAAATAAAGGGGAGTTGTAGCACGTTCTTGTTTTTAGCCTAAGCTTAGAAAATAGGTACAGAATTTATGCACTTTGTAATCTTTATTAGTATTGATCAAATATAATCTATTTGTTAGCAATGAAAATGGTGAGAAAATCTATCATGAATATGAACAAATTTTGAATAGTTATGATCTAGTCATTTTAGAATAGTTGTCAAAAATAGACCAAAAAATCAAAATCATCTCATTATTGGACAACTTCTATAATCATTATGATAACATTATAATTTTAATAAATCTTATTGCATGTTAGAAACCAAGAATAAATGAAACTTGAGAGAAATTTACTAAGTAATTTGCAACATGGCATCTAACATGCAGGGTTGTCATTTTACTTCTAGGACTCCCAACATACAATACTATGAGATGAAAAAATATTAAATTTAAATTACTTTTCGTGAAAGAATGATTCCAACACGCAAATACTATGAGATGACAAAATATTAATAACTTACTTTTCTTGAAAGAATGAATTGGTTATGAGTTTATCTAGAATATGCAATGACTTTCAATGCCCTTGACATATGCATGCTCCCCATGTCTCCAATTTCCTTTTCTACAATCTATGCATTGCATTGACATAAAATAAGATCAATTGCTACATTATATCTAAAAAATGATAAGCTAAGTTCACTTAGTCAAAGTGTGTACAATCTATACATGTTGCATTAACATAAATAAGATCAATTGCTACATTAAATTATAGAGATATCTATTGTAAATAGTAAAGCGGTAATTAATGGAAAATAATTTATATAATTATTGGTTTGATGTAAGATTTAATTTATAAATTGGTAGGAGATAAATTTAACATTATTGAGTTTATGTAATTTTTTAAATTAGTATAAAATATAAATTAAGAAAAAAATAACAAAAATGCTTATTTAATTAAAAATTATTAATTACAAACTTTTTATTATTCTCAAATTCAAATATATATATATATATATATATAAAGGCACGGATTAAGCTGCAAGCAACTCTTATTTTAAATATAAGATTAAGGATGACCAAATCACTAATCACAACAAAGCTAAACTTTAAGGGACACAAAGAAACATTGGTTTCTCCGTGGAGTCAATTGGAATGCCCAAGAACATTAACCAACCCAAAAAAAACTTATTATTAATTTTTGGATAAATATAATGCTATTTTGTATTTTAGACATGTGGATAAACCCATACTAATCCTCGAAAGGGCCTTTCACAGAAGGGGTGTTAATATTCCATTCACCGTAAACAACTTTATTTTAATATTCTACTCACTAAGCAGAGTGATCCTTTTATGAAAATGATGGAAACCACCGTTCACTTTTTTCGCTTTTGTATTTTAGTGCATTTTTTTTTTCAACTAAGAATCTTTTAATCGATAAAATTTGTTGAAAAACGTAAAAAACCTTTACGATGTCCTCACTTTCGCAACAACAATACGATGTATATCCATGGTGCATTGGGTGGATTATATCGTTGTTAAAACAATACCTGAAGGCAGGCACTTGCTGTTACGCATCCCTCCTTGTTATAACTTCACGTAGGTGTTAAACTTTCCATATAAAGGGGAACCAAATTATTTTATTAACCAATATAATGGAGTACATTCATAACCAAATATATTGGTTATTATAATACATTTAACATAGATATATTAAATTATAATTATAATTATTTATTAATAAATATAATATAATCTATATTAAAATTTATAGAAATATAATATATTAATTGGTAATTATAATACATTTAACATATAATCTATTAAATTACAATTATAATTATCTATTAATAAATATAATATAATTTACATTAAATTAATACAAATATAATATATTAATAAATTAATTTTATAGTATTAAATATTTAAATATAAATTATATTTATATAATGGATTATACTCTTAAAAATTAATTATTAATAATATTCATTTATATAAATTTAATTTATATTAGAAATTCAAAATAATGAACATATGATTTAGAAAGATATTTTAAATATTAAATAAGTGAATCTTCTTAAAAAAAATCAAAATTAATAAATTTTATTTTCTTTATAAATACTTTACTTTATAAGTACATTTATTATGTGATATTTAAAATTAATTTATGTATTTAAAAAATTTATATTTTTAGTCACATTAAATATGATTCTTTTATTGATTTTATTATAGATATCTTTTCAATTCATCTTAACGATGGTTATATTGATTTTATCTTAAGAGGTGAGTTGTAAATATATCTTCCCCACAAAATGCTTAATTCATAATATATTGTTATAATCTCTTAGGAGGCCTATTTTAGACCTCAAAATTCCCATCATGATATCGAGGTGATTCCCATATATTGTACCACTCCTTTTGAATATAAAAGAAAAACATTCTTTGATTCTTTATATAATGGCTTTGCATGTGTCATTTTGATTAAAATGTGTGTCCATATTGTTAGTATAGATATGATTCATTTTATTTAGTTTATTGTTCTATTTTTCTTGTTTTTCCTTTTACTTCTAATCCATGTTGAGGTTGCAAAACCCCTTAGCAGGTTCATTTTGGCATGGGTGTTTGCAAAATCACACAAAACAATATATGATCTCTATGTGTTTGGACATGTCATGAAACACTGGATTCTTTGAGGGTTTTATGCAACTCTAATTATCACAGTGGATCATCATAGGATCCAACTCCTGGCCAAATAAACTTGTGAGCATCTTGCCAAGCCAAATAGCCTCACAACTCATGAAAAGACCTGCCATGTACTCTGCCTCTACTTAACTAAGTGCCATTGATGTCTACTTGCTAAACCATGAAATCATTATTGATCCCAAGCTGAAGCAGCACCTAAAGGTGCTTTTCCTCTCCACTGCACTCCTTGTCCAGTCTGATTCTGTATAGACCTGTAACTACACTCCACCACCGTTGACATACCTCATTCCATACTCCACGGTACCTCATAGATACCTGAGCACATGCTTCATTGCAACCCAATGGACCTTCCTCTGCTCCACCATAAACTGGCTAAGGGTGTTAATAGCAAAGCATATATTAGGACTAGTGTTGGCCATATACATCAATGAACCAATTAGCTCCTTGTACAATGTAGGATCCACCGACTTTGACTGAGAAGAATCAATCTTATTTAGGTTGGTGATCATATGTGTTGACATAGGTTTGCAATCCTCCATTCCAAATCTCCTTAGAATATCAACTGCATATTTTCCTTGTCCCAAGAAAATCTTAGCTCTCTGTTACCACACCTCCAATCCTAAAAAGCAGTGCATCATGCCGATGTTGTTCATCTTTAAATTTGAAGTTATATCTCTCTTGCACATCTCAATGAGATTCTGTGAACCTGTATCCAATAGTTCATCCACATAAAGTATTTAGATAAGTGGATAATCTCCAACAAGTGTAAAATAGAAGTTGGATCCCTGTCACTCTTAATGAATCCCATAGCCAAGAGATATCTATCAATCCTCGAGTACCATGACCTTGGTTCCTACTTGAATTCGCATAATTCCTTCCTCAACTTGCACACATGAGAATATCTCCCATGCACCTCAAATACCTGTGGTTTCTCAATGTACATCTCTTCCTCAACCACTATGTCGAGGAAGGTCGCCTTAACATCCATATGATGTATCCTCCACCCCCTCTTTGAAGCAGTAGATATAACAGCCTTGATAGAAGTATACCTGGCTATTGGAGCAAATGTCTCCTCATAGTATAGTCCCTCCTTCTGCGATAACCCTCTAGCCATGAACCTTTCCTTGTACTTCTCCACACTTCCATCTGTAGTATGCTTGATCTTAAAGATCCATCTTGAACTCACCACATATTTCCATTTTGGTCTCAAAACAATGTCCCACACAACATTCTTCATGATGGATGCATACTCCTCCATAATGGAATCCCTCCAAACCTGATGGGATGCTACCTCCTAAATACTGGTAGGTTCAGAATCAATGATGACACTCATGAGTTCCATGTAACTCAGAAATTATCTTGGTGGTATGCTTTGGCTGAAAGAACTCATAGGATCCTCTACATGCTCCCGAGCATATCTCATTTTCTGCACTAGCCACCTCGACCTCCTCCTAACATAAGTAGAAGGAGACTACAACTCCTCCTCCTTATCTAAGGACCGAGTCCCTGTACTTGTTAGTGTTGGTCTCACCTCAACCTTCGAACCCTCTTGCTCCTCAACATCTGTCACTATTGGACTAGTGTCATGTGACTTCCTAAAGGCTCGATTCTCATCAAACTGAACATCCCTCCTCACCACTATCTTCCTCAGTGTAAGAATGTATACCCCTTATGCCTTTGAAGTCTCACTATATCCCTTAAAAATACCCTTCTCTTATGAAGGTTCCAACTTCATACTATTCTCTAATGGTACATGCACATATACCAAACATCCAAAGATACGAAACTCACCAATCTTTGGTCTCACTTCTGTGAATGCTTCCTCAAGAGTCTTTCCCTCAAGAACCTTATGAGGACCCCTATTCTAAACGTACATGCTTCCATGTTGCATGATTCTTCCCAAAGAAACATGAGAAAATCCTGATCACGGATAATTTCCTTGGAATCTCCAATGATGCTCTTGTTCTTCGTCTCTATATCCCCATTCTGCTATGGGTTGTAAGGTACTATTATCTCCTTCTTAATTCCCGCCTCCTTACAGAAATCATTGAACTCATTGCTTGTACACTCACCCCCATTATTTGTTTTGAAAAATTTGATATTCCTCTCTGTCCAATTCTGCACCAAATCCTTAAACTCCTGAAATCAACTAAAGACCTTATCCTTGGAATTCATAAAGTATATCCACATCCTTTTAGAGAAACCATCTATGAAGGTTGCATAATAGTTATACCTAGTCAACGATGATATTGACATAGAATCACATATGTATGAATGCACTAGATCCAGTATTCATGTAGACCTGTTATCACTTCTAGGAAAATTGGTCTTGGCATACTTTCCAAGCACATGTCCCTTGCGTACACCCTGCTGCTCCACACTGAACTCTGGAATACCTATGACACTCTACCTTAATATCGGTAAAGTCTTGTGATGCAAGTGACCCATTGTCGTTTTCCATAACTTGCAAAAACTATCATGGTCACCATGAACTAGAGCATGTACTAGTTGAGCCGTCAGCAAGTATAATTCCCCACTTTTCTCCCTATTACTCTTCTTGTATATGAATTGGAGCATTTCATCCTAACAAGTACCTGCCCATCCTGAAAAATAGATTGCATAACCCTTGTCCTCCATGGTCGAAATCACTAGTAGGTTCTTTGTTAGCCCTAGAACATATAGCACATCCTTCACCTCCGAAGGATCTCCTGACTCTATCTAAAACTAAATATCCCAAGTCCCCTTAGCACGATACTTGGCATCATCACCAAGCTCTACATGTAGCTCTAGGTCCTCCTCTATGATACTCATGAATACATATCGCAATCTTGCCATATGACGAGAAGCCACACTATCCACAAACCATGCATCCTTTTCCAAGATGCCAAAAAGACAAGACACTAATAAGAACTCTTTCTCAAACTTTGTAGAAAACTCACCCACCTATGTGTTTGATGATGTTGCAACTTGTGCCTTACTCTTTCCCTTCTCCTTGTTCAGACACTGACCTGCATAATGACCAAAACTTGTGACATGTAAAGAACTTGAATTTTCTCATGTCTTTTTTCTTTACATCCTAAGTGGAAGCCTCACCACTTGCATTATTCTTGGTCTTCACTTATCCCTTCCTTGCATGACTCGCAAGGGAATGTTCTCCTCATCATCACCCTTTTAGTGGCCTCCATATAGAGACTCCTCTTGAATCTCTTCTTCGATGAAGTCATCCCACAATCTCTCCTAGGAAGGAATATTTTTCAAACAATGATCCTCTTGACAAAGGGTTCCCATGGCTTGGTAAAGTGATTCAAAGAAATCCTCACCAACTCTAGATCTCTCACTGTCTCCCCAATTGCTGCCAACTTATCACAAACCTATGTGATCCTGGTAAGATAAGAAGCCACTATATCATATTTGGACACATTGGTGTTCTTTAGTTTCTCCTTCAATACCATATTCCTATTGTGGTTATTACTCTGGTATAAACCCGTCAGAGCCTCCCACATTTCCTTGGCTGTTTTTTTCCAAGATAAATGAAGTATCACATAATCCTTCATTTCATCCAGGATGATCCTCGTGGATTTCACATCCTTCTTGATATACACAGTTAGTTGTCTAGCATCAATAGGAATGACTTGTTGATAATATGCAAATTCCCAAATCTCATTGTCCATTAGCACAAATGCTATCCTCCCCTCCAGGGACTACAGTTATATGCACCTTCCAACTGTTCCTCATATCTCAATCCATTTGATGTCATATTGTCTAATCAAATAAACTTGACTGGAGATTTTTTTTTGTTGTAAACCATTGACAAGTGTGATTTCCTTCTTAGATCCAACCTTGCTCTGATACCATGTTAAATTTTAATCGATGTCGTATTTTGATTTCTGCTCTCAATAATTTTTATACTAAGAAATTATAAACATAAATACTTGATATTTTTAATTAATAATGTAACGGAAATAAACATAAAATCATGCACACATTTGACATATTTATTTACCCTGAAAAACCCAAATGGGGAAAAGCTAGCATTTAATGTTCTTCTTTATTAGAACATAGAAAAATAAGAAATTACAATAAGGAACCTGTAATTCAGTCCTAGAGAAAATTGGCACACCGGAGAAATTGTCCCTGCATCATCCCTGCATAATTCTGTATGATGCCTAAGTTATCCGTACGAAACCCCTATGTCACCCATGCCACACCTACATTCTTGCATCGAGGCTGTATGATTCAATTTCAAATTCTTGTGTCAGTAGTACGACCCTACAATGCCATTGTACGAATCGATAGCTTGGTGATTCCGTCCTCTCTCCAGAATTTCCCTCTTGTTGCAAAATCCCTTCACTCTTGTTGTGTGCTAAATTAGTTCACACCCAACTATCCAAAGAATAGGTCAAATAAGTAAAATGCATAATGGAGTAAATTTAAAATGAGTAAAATGTGAATGATTTACAATTATGAAAAGGCCCGTATATATACATTTCATTCGGTTGTCTTGGCACCTTTACAAAAAGGCATTCAACTTTTCCGTTTTAGATAATTTATTTATTTGATCACTTTTATTACTTTAATTTTATTGCTTTCTTAATTTTATTTTATATTTATACACATTTTATTATATATATTTTTATATAACAACTCTTCTCTTCAGCCAGTGAGTCTCTCACTCACTGAGTTTCTTCTCTTTGGAAAATATCTCCATCAAATGATCCTGTGATCTTTTGTGTCTTTCTGCTCTTCTTAGGATTTATTTTATAGCATCTCAATGACCAAACCCCTAAACCCTAACAATCTCCAAAGTGATGGATGGCCATGATTAGATCTTGAGCATCATTTAAGATCAATGTCTATGACTTAATCTTAAGTTCATATTTTAGTTATTAGCCAACATTAAGTTAATAATGTGCTTTTCCTAAGTTAAAATTAGGAAAGAGATATAAAATCCAATTAATAATTGAGCATGTACCTAGAGATTAAATGGAAAACTTCTGCATGCTTGACATCTAGCTTATGTAGAAGCTCCTATCCAAGATGTAATCATCAACATGGGTCATTGTATTTTTTCTTTTCACAGTTGTTAACTTGGAGTTTTTGCTCACCATATTATTCTGATGTCATGGTGGGTATCCCTTTTCCATACTTGATATGATAGTAATTATTGTTGGTTTCTTATGAGTTGGGTTATGGAAGTAACCCTACCTCCAAGGGCAATGTTAGGGGCAAAATTTAGCCCATGGGATATTTTTCCCCAAAAAAATTGCCAATTTGCATTTTTTGAAACCTTGTTTCGCCCAATTTTGATGTGGTAAAAATGTTTCACTCCAAAAATTGCCAAATTATTATATAAACTATATAAAATCCCTAGAAATTGAAATATTTTTAGAAAAATATCGTCAAATATTTTATAGTTGACATTTTAAAAATTGGTAAGATTTGTGAAGGTTTTTTATACACTTTTAAATAAGTATGAATCCTTAAAATTTTCCCTACCTACCTCCTCCAAATATTTTTTTTCTTGATGAAAGTAAATATTTTTATATTATTTTAATTCTTCCTCCAAATCTTGTTTCTTGACGAAGGTAAATATTTTTATATTATGTTAATTCTTCACATCATAGGAGATAGTGTACTTTTTATTTATTAACACCTGCATTACATTTATAGGTCGTGTGGGTGTATGATCAGGTAGCCTCCTTGGAATAGGTTATAATCCCATCCAGGTCCTCACAAAGTTACTGTATGGTTTTGTATTTATGCAATGATTTTCATACTTCGGGTTTTATTCTCCTGGCATGCTTCATCCTATGGAAGGGACAACACCCATATTCGACTATGCAACCTTGCTCTCAGCTACCTTAAGTTTTTTTTTTCAAGAGGAAAAAATGCCACACTTTTGTTATTTCTGAGGAAATCAAAAAGTACATAGATCCCTGATAGAAAAGCTAGATCAATTCGTTCATACAAACCTTTACCTTGGACCAAAATATCATACTAAACCAAAAAAGTATCAAAACCAGACTATACATAGCATGACAAAAAACCGAGAAAATCCATGCTAACTAAAAGAGTCTAAAAATCATCATCTAGGAACCACATAGAACCATTATGAGTATTTTTTCCTTGCACCAATTCTTCCCAAAATAAGACCCCAGCTTCCCCGTCAAGTGTCAGCTTTGATAAAGAATCTGCCCCATCATTGTATTCCCTGTAAATATGATCTATAGATAGATCACAGAACCAATTCATCATACTTTTTACTCTGCCACTCCAATGTTTTAAATGGATAGTTTTCATCTGCAAGAGATCCTTTTCCCAATTAATGATGAACAAATAATCACCATAGATATTGAATGAACTCAAACCATAGAATATAGCCACTTTGAGAATGCCCCACAAACCAAGAAGTTTTGCCTTAGAGTTTGTCACTTGACCTCCTGAGATATGAAATTTGTATATGAGGTTCTCACCATAGTTTAAGTGAAAAAAAGCTCCACATCTTTGTCCTGTCACCCCACCATCAAAGCAACCATAAGAGGGACCAGAGTTCCCAAATTTCCAATTCAAATATCTATCTGCGTTTTTTATTTTTTGTAGAGGATTTCTGTAGGTGTAAAAAATCTTCCAAAAGCTGAAGAGCAAGATTAACATTTGGCAGAGTGTTCTGGAAGATAGCTAAATTACGGGACTTCCAAATGCACCAAGCAGCTAAACCAAGAACGTTCTTTAAATTTGGGTGCCTCTAAATCCACTCTTTTTATGCAGAGGAAAAATTTGAAACCGACCATTCCTCATCGACCTTGAGAGCATTACAAATAATATTCCAGAGCGATTTTGAGAAACAACACTGAAAAAAAAGATGATCAACAGTCTCACATGCATTCCTGTACAAAATACAGAATTTCAGACGATCTTTTCCTCTACGCATAAGATTTTCCCATGTCAATATTTTGTCATTAAAGGACAACCACATAAAAGATTTAACTTTGAGTGGAATTTTCCATCTCCACAGTGAACCAAACCACCAAATCGTGTTTCCAACAAAATGAAATCCCGCTATAGTGTGATAAGTTGTATTTGCAGTCACATGTCTGGTCATTTTATTTTTCAACCACAGTAATGCATATTTTTCATCCAATAGTCGAATGCCATTCAGATTTAACCGATGAGTATACAAATTCCATTTGTACGCCTAGCTGCCAGTCAAGCCAAGATCAGATGATGTGAGCCAATAAGAGGGATCAACAACAAGACGTTCATATCTTTCGAACTGGTTGAGGGTAATGAGCCCATACTCAGAAAATAAAGAACGTAACTCCCTAGAAATTTTGTAATTTGAATCAATCCCTAACATGGGATCGCTACCCACAACCACCTGATTACCATCACCTACTTGCCATGTCAAAAATCTAGAAATCCAGGGAAGAATTTTCAAAAATCCTTTTTCCAGAAATAAGATGCATTCTGGAAGTTACCAACAAGGTTTCTAATCCAATTGACAGTGTCCTTTTTTCTATACTTAGCCTGCAGAATCTTTGACCAAAGATTGTCACCCATGTACCCATGCCAACAAGTTTTCATTAACAAAGTTGAATTGAACCAAAATATATGTTTGATATTCCACCCACCCCACAGTTTTGGAAATGAAAGAGCTTCCCATTTAGCCAAATCATAGCATCCTCCCTCCTTATTACTAGACCACAAAAATCTAAACATTAAACTTTTATGATATATGAAAAACAAAGGATGGAATTTGAGCCATCAAGGTCCAATAAACAGGAAGATTGCTCAACACTGATTTCAACAGGATGAGTCTACCACCCAAAGACAAGAACTTCATACACCATGAATTAATTCTCTTTTCAAACCCCTTGATCAACCACCTCTAATCATGTTTACCGTAGCAGTTAGGTCTGATAATAAAACCTAAATATTTTACTCCATATTCCAGCTCAGAGCATTTCAAAGGAAAAAGATCCGTAAATTGATGATCCAGTGAAGCCACCTCCAGGTTGGTTACAATGACAAATTTATTGTGACTTATTTGCATACCCAAAGCCTTACAGGAGAGATCAATCAAAGATGCAAATAATCGCCATTCTTCAATTACAGCTAGGCCAAAAAGAATCACATCATCAACAAAAAGCAGATGTGAAATGGACATAGATTTTGAGAAAGAGATACCTTGAATTTTGCCTTCTCTTCTAGAATTGATGATCAAACTACTTAATCCTTCTATCACTAATAAAAATAGTAAAGGAGACAGGGGACACCCCTGACAAAGAACCCTGTAGCTTCTGAAGAAAGTTCTGGCATTCCCATTGATCAAGACTGAAAAGTTTGATGTGTTAACACAGGCCATGATTCATTTTATGACTGACCAGGGAAACCCGATCTGAATGAGAACAAACTTGAGAAAATCCCAATTAACTTGATCATAAGCTTTGACCAGATCATTTTTTAGAATCAAAGATTTTTGTTTTCTGATATTGACTGAGTGCAACACTTCTTGTGTGTAGCTAGGGTTTTACCCCTAGCTTGTGCAAATGAGCACCTACTAAGGAGAAGGGACTCCTTAGTAGCAGTTCAGTAAATGGAAATTATTATGCTAAAACAGAAATGTAAATTACTCTAAACATGTGCATGAAACAAAAAAACCAAAATGTAAAGAATGGCTTTTGTATTAATGTTACCTCCAATGTGAAGGTTGGTGAAGCTCTTGCAATGTCCAAGAGGGTTGCTCCAAGCTCCAACTTGCTCCTTCTCTTTCTCCAAATGATGGGAATGGGCCAAAAGGGGCTCTCAAGGTGAAAGTAGCTCAAGGGTGAGCTAGGGTTTCAAGAGAGATTTTGGCAGAGTAAGGGTATACTTGATTGTGGATATGGAATAAGGGGTCTCCATCACCTATTTATAGTTTTTTGGTGGTGGAGTGCTGGCCCATGGTTTTCGGAACCATATGGTTTAGGGCAGCTGTATAGGGTTTTTCCCTCCTTTTTCCTCATTATTTTATATTTTTTATTCCCTTTTTAGAGGGTTTTTGCTGTTTTAGAGGAATTTTGGATATTTTTGGAGGGAAAGGGGTTTTTAAGGGAAATATGGTAGGAAAATGGACAAATGAGCCATGTAATGGGGTAGATGAGGTAGTGAACACTTTTTGGGTGTTAACAGATTGCCCCCTGATGTGTGAGGGCAGGAGCTCATCGTATGGCCGATGGACATCATAAGTCATGGAAGGTTTCCTGGGGTGTGGAGAAGAGAAGAAACAAACTGAAGCCCGGAACGACGATCCCGAACCAACTGCAAGAACTAAAAGTACATAACCTCAATAATGGATGAGGAATCATCTAATCATATGGACGAGGTGGGCATTCCCATGCTCGTATCAGGATATAACATAATAATAAAAATGGGGTCCAAAATATGGGGACCTGACATATACATGGCCTCAAATACTGAATGAGGAAGAATCTCAATATATGGATGAGGCGGGCATACCCATGCTCGTATCAAGATACATAAAAATAACTGTGAGTCCCGAAAAGAGGGACTTGAAGGATACATAGAGAACCACTGTGTACATCATAAGGGTCCAGAAGGGACACAAATCTGGGACATACTGCTGGGCTGACCATGTCTGAGCTGAAAGAACTGGTGCACCGGAATAACAACAGTGCTGCTGAGTGTGGTACCAGAGGAACTAAGGAGCTGCTCGATCAGAGTGACAAGGGTCACACTCTCAATGGTACATGGAACTGGAACTGATCTGGGATGGAACTGGGTACTCAAGGAAGCATAGAACTGGATGGCTTCCGAATACAATCATCAACGTAGCCCGGACATCCACAGGAACATATAACTGGGCATTCCGAAGTGACTTATCAATGTGCTAGAGTCGGGGGAAATCTGGGGTCTTCGACAAATAATGGAAGGGATGTAAATCCTGCGCGATTCTCAACGATGCGATGAAGGTGCTGAAGTCGAGCATGTGAGAAACAACCATTCGGAGAGGCAATGATGACTCCTCCCAAAATGGTCCGTAGGCACTCACCACAGATGGTGATGGGTCCAAGGCGCAGGGACCTCTGGGTCTATCCTCTGGAATAGAGGGGCTGTCGTCGACAGAGGGAGACCTGCAACTATCAAGGCAATGATGTTTCCTTGATAGGAGAACGAGGTGGAGAACTGAAATGTGATAGTACTGATGGTAGGACTGAATAACTGGGCAAGTAGAGGAGGTGGACTCAAACATCCTTTGTTCAAAGTATGATGGCGGGGATGATTGGGCAGCATATGAAACTGAGTGAGGGGAAGGGGATCATAGCTGTAATAGATCAAGGATGGTGACTGGGCTGAGGGAGACTCAAGCTGGTATAATAGGGCAGGAGATTGCAGAATACTCTGAACAAAGGCGACCTGATGGGGGTGCTGCCAAGATGATCGATCATAGTGCTAGGAGGCACGGGGGGGACTTCTTCATGGGTTAGGGAACTAGAAGAAGTGTGTATAAAATGATACTGTCGTGTGGATTTATACGATCCCAGGACAGTTCATGTTCGTGGTTGCTTTCAATTTTAAGGAGTCTGAAAGTAATAAGAAGACTATGAAGTAATCGAATGGTACTGTCGTGTGGATTTATACTAGCCCAGGACAGTTCATGCTCGTGGTTTCTTTCAATTTTAAGGAGTCTGAAAGCAATAAGAAGACTCTGAAGTAATGGAATGGTACTGTCGTGTGGATTTATACGAGCCCAGGACAGTTCATGCTCATGGTTGCTTTCAATTTTAGAGAGTCTGAAAGAAAATAAGAAGACTCCAGGGGGTTGCTTTTTCGTGTGTTAGTCTCCAAGGCCCAAAGAAGCATAAAAGGATGCAATGAAGAACTCTTCTAGCCGGTGTGACTAGAGTATTCCTTTTTCGTAATTAGTCTACCAGGTCTGGAAAAGGGTTAAACTTATACCAGATAGACACCCTTTCAGGTACTTTAATGAGCATGAAAGGAAGCAAGATTGCTCGGCGATCTTTTCATTGTTTTAGGATTTAGAAAAGAGCTTAACGGAAACTCCCTAAGTGCTTTTTTCGTAAAGGACTTGTCAGGCCCGAAAAAGGGATAAAAGTATACCGAACAAAAGGAATGGCCAGGCAAGGAGGAAGTGTTTAATCAAGGAACATTTATGATGACCAGGAACGAGGTTGGGGGGGAACACTGATGGGCCTCCTTGCAGGGTGGATGAAATGGTAGAAAAATAACGAAACATTTGCAGTATGACAGGAGTGAATGGCTCATGTAAAAGTGTGAAACAATCCGACGGCTGCCGATGTGGTGCGCAAACTGAGGCAGCAAGGTGTCGGGACATAATGTTGAAATTGTACTAGGTGAGAGCGAGAAGTGATCTCAAGCATCATCACGAGCTTGAAAAAATGAATCCGATGATATAAACTATGCAAAAAATGGAGAACGATCGATGTGGCACGCAAACCGAGGCAACAAGGGGTTGAAAAAAATGCCCGAAAAATCTGGGGGTGAGAGCGAGAAATGATCTCTAGCATCGTCATCGGCTTGGAAAAATGATTCCGATGATATAAAACATGCTAAAAACGGAGAGCAACCGAAGTGGCACGCAAACCGAGGCGACTAGTGGTGTCTAAAAAATGGGCAAAAAATGACGTAGAAAAAATAAGGCAACGAGGTGACCATCGTGATGGTCTCGTCGTGTTGATTCCAATGGTGGAAACGGTTCGAAAAAGGACTCCGTATGGGTTCATAATGGCCAAAACAAGAAAAAGTCAACGGACTATAAATAGTGAGTGGGCCCAACATGACAAGTGTCATTTGTACTATTTGACTTTGACTAGTGATCAGAGTGGACCAGAGGTGAGGTGGCGTTTTTGGATGATCCGAATGGCCGATTTCAGATCCGGGAGATACAGGTATTCCAAAAAACTCATACCTGCATATTTTTTAGGGTCAGGGGTTGGGTAGTGGGTCCCAGGGGTATTTGTACGATCCACATGGGGTGGACCGCGGGTTAGAGGGGTGAAACCGTGGTTGGGGACCGCGAGTTTCAGGGTGAACCATGCAATTTTGTACCGCATGTTTATTGGCTAGACACGCGGTTTGGTACCACGCGTTCCAAGGAGGAACACGCGGTGCAAGACCACAAGGTTAGCGCTGACAGGTGCGGTTAAGGACCGCGACTGTAGTCCTGACTGCCGCGGTCGAAAAATGCGACAGGGAGCCCTAAAGCCACGGTTTTGCACCGAGCTATTAGGGTTTTCCGGGGGGAGGGGAAGGACTATTTGTTTGTCATGAGTTTGATGAGGCGACTTTGCGTGATTGACAGGATGCCGCAGGTTCTATAGAGAGAGTGGGAGATTCCAGATGAAATCGTTACCATCATCCGAGGGGATCGCCATGTGTGATCGGTGCTAGGACTATGCGAACTACTAAAGTTTGCCCAGGTACCCATGATGCGGTCAGTAGCGTTGCTGCTGAACCGACTGATTAGTTTCTGGGAGTCGGACATACAGGCCTTCAGAGTACAGGGTGAGAGGGTGGACCTCACCCTGACAGATATGGTGGGGGTGGCGGACATGCAGCCGCAGGTATCTGCGGACATAGATATGGAGGGCATGCTGGAGCGATACTGTGGCCCAGAGGCTAGGGTGTATAGGAATGCACTGCTGGTGAGAGACCTGCAGGAGCCATCAGTACAGGCCATGGCGGCATGCGTGGTTCGCGTCTTGGGGTCCCAATCACCGGAAAAGGTGTCTGGGGGCCAGATGCAGCTAGTGGAGCGCGTACTGGGCAGTGTATATTATGCGTGGGGCTAGATGTTCCTCACCTGCATTCAGCGGCAGCTGACAGCAGCGAAGGAATTTGGCAAGGGGTTTTGCTATGGTTCTTTCTTATGTGCATTTTTTATGGAGAGGGTACCCACACTGCGGCCGCGGGTGCCAATCAGACCAGGAGGCTTGAGGGAGCCGCGGATGGTGTGGTGGGGCGAGATGATGTGCCACCGTGGTGGTGGCAATGTTGGTAGGTATTTTATGCAGGAGTTGTACCTGCAGTGGCTCCAGATACCATTCACACTCGACGACTATCCATATAGAGATATGGATTACACTGGAGATCTAGAGGCACCACGGGCGCCGGGAGAGGCATGGGGACCAGATGGTACGTATGTTTTGCTTGCATGTTATGGATGTTAAGTTTTATATATATGATGGTTGATTGATATACTATTACTGACAAATGGGTGAGCTGCAGATGTGGGCCCGAGGTCACCACTAGGGCATGTGGCATGGAGGGGGATTGTGGCCATTCCAGCTCTTCCTGGGCGGGGGGGAGGTGCGTCGCTGGGATGCGGAGGGGACGCTGGAGTCCGTGCGGGCACTACTAGACCGTTTACTGGTGGGGGTGACCAACGAGGGGTGGCGGGACATCGATCCAGATGTGGTACAGGATTGCATGAGGGCACCCCGGGAGTTCAGATCCATTGCGATCCGGGTGGCTATCTTGGCGGACAGGGCATGGGCACATGAGCCCGTAGGGGATGAGGATTTGCCGGAGGAGGAGCGAGGGGAGCACTCAGAGGTAGCAGATGCAGGCAGTGATGCAGGGTATGACTCTCATTAGGGAGTGCAGGGGACCCCCCCCCCCGAGTTTTGTAGCTACGGCATGTATTTTATGAGATGTATAGATATTTTTTGTATAGCTGAGTACAGGGGTACTCAGGACATGTATAGCACTGTGACATGTATTTTTGGATATATATATATATATATGCACGTGGATGCACCTTTTTATGATGTTGTTTTAGTTGTACACACGTGGATGCGCTTTATGATGTGTGATATGTTTGTATTGCACGTTGATGCAAGTAGTCTAGGATGTTGGGCACATGCATGCCCCTTGTGTATTTTATGTGATGCGACATGATATATGTATAATTAGGCACGTGTATGCCCCTATGGATACAAATGTGGTTTTATGGTTTATGTACATGGATGCAAAATGTTGATGCAATGCAGTCTTTTTGGGTTTTTATATATTTGGATGAGATGCTATGGGATAATGATGCATGATGGAGGTGTTACATGGTGTGATTGATATGCCAATCTAGGATGTTGTTGGCCATTTGATCTGTGACACTATTGTGAGCTCTTGGGACATGAGTGAATGTAATGGATTCAAACTGTCGGCTGAGTTGTTTTGTGCGCAGGAATTTTCTAAAGAGGCAGGGATCACGCACCTGGTAACAGTTGTTGAGCTGGGAGACAAGTAGCTGGGAGTCAAGGAACACATGAAGGTGACATATGCCCATCTGGAGGGCAGCAGTTAGGAGACCGGTCATAGCATCATACTCTACCTAGTTATTGGTAGCAGCGCCTATACATATTCCGTCAAGGTGGATCATCTCATGTGAGGGGGAATATAAGACCCATGCTGCAGAAGCCAGGTTTGGAGACCAACGGCTTGCTCCATCAGTGAAGCCAGTGTAACAAGGTGGAAGATGGTCCATCTATGGGCATGCAAAAAATGATGAATGTGAGATGATGGTAAAAAAGGTGAAAAACAAAAAGAGATCAAACTGTACAATGCGGACCAATGAGGCCGCAGTTTCATTTACGGGTAAAAACGCTTAAGATACAACCCGTTACGGGGGTTGCACAAAGGGTGACCTTCGGAGTCGGCTAAAATGTATGCCCCCTTGTCGAGGCAAGTCTGCACAATGTAAGGGCCTTGCCACATAGATTCAAACTTTACTCTACCGGTTTTGTCGTGGGCTTGGTCATATGCGAGGACGAGGTCCCCTTCATGGAAAGTTCGAGGGTGTACATGTTTGTCATAACCGGCTTTGGAGCGGTTCTTGGCGGCTTCAATAGTCTGGAGAGTGGCACGACGATCTTCATCGGCTTGTTCCAGGGATAGCAAACGTTGCTCGAGTGGGGAGGTATCGGGGAGAAGCTCGACGACGATTTGTAGGGCAGGTATCTGACACTCAATGGGGAGGACAGACTCGACGCCGTGAACTAAGTGAAACGGGGTAAAACCAGTGGTGGTCTTGGTAGAGGTACGGTAAGCCCATAAAGTAGGGAACAACATGTGGTGCCAATTGGACTTATGCCGGTCAACAGTGCGTCGAAGGATGGTTTTTAAGATTTTGTTGATGGCCTCTACTTGGCCGTTCCCTTGGGGGTAGTAAGCAGAGGAAAATTGATGAACTCAAAATAGAAGTGTCCAAGTTTAAAAATCTAATTTCAAAATTGAAGACATATGGAATAGAGAAAGAAGAAAAGTAGCTAATCCTAGCCATTCTATCAAAATTGGGCCCTCATTACTCAGTATTTGTCTCTACCTTCCAAAAAACGAAGCTATCCATCCCAACATGGATTTTCCCACTCTTGAAGACTTCATCTAGTCTCTCACAGAAGAGGAGGAGAAGTTAATTCATATGGGAATGATAAAACCCAAGATGGATTCAACACTTGCAGTTGCTGAAGTGAAGAGAGAGAATGGAAAAGGAAAGCAAAAAGTTTTAGACATAAATTTGAATGAGCAGAAGCAGAAGGAATCTCCCTATCAGTCAGAAGGAGGTTTGAATTCCAAGAAAGACAAGCAATCTCACAAGGGGAAATCTAAATGTACCTATTGCAATAGAGGATTTCATCGTGAGAGTAGCTGTATGAAGAAGACGATAGATCTGATGGATTAGCTACTTCAAAAGAATAACCTTCCAGTACCTACATGTGCTAGGAAGAAAGAAGATGAATCTTCAAAATATGAGGACAAGGAAAGATGCCATGCTCTCATGGGAGGTGCATCAAGAGATTCCTCCTTCATCATAGATTCAAGAGAATCAAAACACATGTCTTCCTACAAATATCTCTTTACTGGTTTTGAATCCACTGTTGGTCCTTCAATCATGTTGGGGAATGATTCTGAGGTCTCCTCTGAGGGGATTGGAAGGATCAAGCTTGATCATGGGTACTTCTCAAATGTGACCTATGTTCCTACACTTACTTCCAATCTACTTTTAGTCTACTAGATGACCCATACTGGATATCCCAAGAGGGTGATCTTCTCTCCAAATGAGGTCAAAATACAAGACATGGTATCAGGATCTACCATTGCAAAAGGTGTTGCAAACCACAAGTCGAAACTCTATGAATTCTCCCACTTTATACATCTCTCCAAACAGTCTTCTCTTCACACTCATGCAAATGAAGAGAGTAGGATATGGCATGAAATATTTGGGCATCTCAACTACAAGCACTTGCAAGACATGCAAACTCAAAAGGTGGTTGAAGGTCTACCAAATCTCAAGTTTTCCCAAGGCACCCGTAAAGGTTGCTTGAATGGAAAAGATCCAACAAAGAAGGTTGAGAAAAAGAAGGTTAATAGAGAAGAGCAAATGCTAGATCCATATCCACAAGAACCTCAAGATCTAGCACCTAATGTTCCAACTCCTATTGCAAAATGGGCCACCACTACTGTTGCATCCACTAGTGATCTTGTTGGAGATCCACTACCTTCAAGAACAACCAGATCTGATCTTCTCTCACATAGATCCATTTCTTGCTGAGAGATGCTTTCTTATGATTGGATCAGATCCAAAGACATTCTTTGAAGCCTCCCAAGATCCAATATGGGTAGTATCTATGGATGAAGAGTATGAGTCTCTTCAAAGAAATGAAACTTGGGAGCTTGTTTCTCTCCCTCCTGGGAGGAAGCTTGTTCAATGCAAGTGGGTTTACAGAACTAAGATGGAATTTGATGGTGTCACTAGAAAATACAAGGCTCAATTAGTTGCAAAGGATTTTTCCCAATTCCATGGGATTGACTACTCTGAGACATTTGCTGATGTTGCTAAGATGGATTCCATCCATCTTGTTCTTGCTCTTGCTGCATCCAAGCACTAGGATGTGCATCACATGGATTTCAAGAGTGCATTCCTTCATGGATATGTAGAGGAGGATATCTACATGAAGCAACCTGAGGGTTATGTTGAAGACTCTTCACTAGTGTGCATATTGAGGAAGTCCTTGTATGGACTCATGCAAGCTCCTTGAGCTTGGTATGCAAAAATGGACTCTTTCCTTCTGTCACAAAAATTCAAGAGGTGCAAATATTATTTGAATGTCTATATGAGACATGATGGTGACTCTCTACTCCCGATTGTTATATATGTTGATTATCTATTGATTACAGGGAGCACCTCTTCATGCATCAGATCTATAAAAACATCTTTGCACAACTCCTTCTCTATGTCAGATCTTGGACTACTGAAGTAGTTTCTTGGTCTTGAAGTCACTCAGAGTGATTCAAGAATCAAGGTTGCATAGTCCAAGTATGCTTCAGATCTTCTTGAAAGGTTCCATATGAGTGAATGCAAACCAACAGGATTTCCTTTTCTTTCAAAGATCATCCTTGAGGATGGTTCTTCCACACCTATGGTGGATAGTACACTGTATCAAAAGTTGATTGGGAGTTGATTGTTTCTTACGCGCACTCAACCTGATCTTTCCTATGGAATCAATGTTGTCTCCAGATACATGCGGGAGCCTCATGAGCTTCACTGGAAGGAAACAAAGAGGATCTTGCATTACTTGCAAGGAACAAAGACCTATGGTCTTCACTATGCAGTTGGGTCTCCTTTGAACCTAGTTGGGTATACTGACTCAGATTGGGCTGGAGACAACTCAGATCAAAAGGCAAGATCTGGTTTTCTTTTCATGATTGGATCTGGACCTATCTGTTGGTCGACCAAAAAGAAGACTACTTTATCTCTTTCTTCAGTAGAGGCCGAGTACAGAGGTACATTCAATGCAGCCACACAATGCATCTGGTTGTGGGGCATCTTGTCAGAGTTTGGGATTCGATTCAGTACTCCACCAGTCATCTATTGTGACAATCAAATTGCTATCAAGATTTCTACAAATCTGGTTCTGAGACAAAGAACCAAACACATTGAGAAACACATGAATTACATCCAAGGATTGGTGCATGATCATACAATCACACTACTCTACCTTCCGATGGAAGAGCAGATTGCAAATATCTTCACTAAGACCTTCTCGGTGAAGAAGTAAAGTTACCTTAGATCTCTTCTTGGGGTGAGTGATGTACATGATTGATTACCTTCTACAGTCTATCTTGAGGGGGGGATTTCTTCCCACTGGGTTTTCCCTCTTTCCTCACTTTATTTATTTAGATTGTTGTATGGGGTGGCCTTTGGTCTCAGTTACTAGGGCCCTACTATTTTTCCAGTTATGTCTTTCCTCATATTTTGTCTTGCGGGGGGGGGGGGTGTTGGAATATTCTTACCATCATTTTTTATATTTGCATGCATGCATGCATCTAGTCATCACTATGGTAGTCTCCCCAGCACCTAGAGATTATTTTCAGCCCCTTGGAGCCTATTTTTATCCCTCAGTAGCCCTCCTACCTACCTAGTGCACCTTTTTTTCCTCACCTGGATGACAAATGCGCCCTACTTGTTACAATGTAATTTTCCACCTTGTGAGCATCAACAGTCTTTGGCCTTCAGGATCCATTTCATTGACTCAGTTTCACTTTATGTCCTCAAGAATACACTTTTTCCCTATTTTTCTTCCTATACCCTTGTTGTCCCATTATAGCCAGCATACACATGAGCTATTCCACTATAACCCGCGGGGTACCAAGTAAAATGGTAAAAATCATTAGAAACTTACTTTTTACTCCCAAAAAGCGGTCTTAGGGTGACCTTTGGCCCTCCATTTGCCTTGAAATGCCTCGATGTGTCCTTTCACTTACCTTTGGAAGGCTATATATTGAGCTCTTATGGCATATGGAAGGGAGGAGAAAGAGAGAGCAAGATAACTCTAGTGTATTTTTGTTGTGACTTGAGTCTGCACTCATTGATCCTAGTTGTTGTGAATTCCTTATATTCACCTTCCAAACTCCTTTCATAGTTTGAGTTTTCCATTACATGGAGGATTGAAGTGGTGGAGGCACAAGTGGAGAGACGTAGTTCTTGGTTCAGATTGGTTGCTGGAAAGAGGTCATATATTGCACTTCTTGTTATTCATTAATGGAAATACTCATTTTCTCATCCAATTGATGTTGTGAATATTGTTAAATTACATTGGGTTATATTTTCTTATAATATCATGGATCATGCTATTGGTTATGCTATTGTCTTTCACATATTATATGCACTTGCTTGCACTTGTTGTTAAGACTAATCTGCAGGTTCAAGTGTAGAAGTTGAAAGATCAACGGGGATCTACATCGAACATCCGGTTGAAGGTTGGTCTTTTCTCCATTATCTTAGCATTGTCATTTATACAGCATTGCATTGGGAATTGAGTCATTTTCTAGTAGTCAGTTGTCTGTTCTGGTTTGCCCCAAGCCATGGGAAGTTTTCTCCGTAACAGAAATGGCGACTCTGCTACGGAGAACCTCCATTTTTGGGGATTTTTAGGCATTTGTCCTTATTTAGATTTTTTGTGTGTCGAGCTTCTGTGTCATTGATTGGCCATTGGGATATACTATAGAAAACAAGATTTTTATGGGTGATTGGACTCTCTGTTTTCTCATCTTCCTTTCCCTATACGTGGGTCAGCTTAGCTTTGCCCACGTCTACTCGCCTCTGTCTGCATTATAGCTCGCATCTACCCGCAGTTTTTCCTTCAACAGTAGCATACAAATCCGGGTTTGATTTATGTATGGCCTTGGATTGTTGCTGGGTTGGTTTTGAGTGTTCCTGAGTCTTAATTGGCCTTATTCCTGACTGTTCCATACCTTATTTGTGACCAGAAACTCTTCTTTCTCTTTGTTTTGATTTATTGACCTTTCAGAGGTATCGTGGCATGAGGGCCTAATTTGCACCGGTCTCATCGGTTCACTGGTTTACCAGCCGCCGAAGTTACACATCATGTTAAGAAGGGATGCCGAAAGGCTCCCTTTGATTCTTCTGATTCTTTTGAAATGCTTCATGCTGAAATTGTCGCTGGTTTTGGCATGGGAGAAATCCCTACAACTCCGTCGGGTAGAGTTGAAGACACTTCTACTCCTCCTACTCCTAGAGAGGAATGGGGGGGTGATCCAAAACCCGAGACCCAACCTAGTTTGTTTGGGTCGGATCCACCCAAAGACGACCCATTCGATCTGTCAGATCCATGTAATTTCCTATATGGGATGCCAGAGTCATACATTAATACAGATCCTACGACCAACACTACCCCATTCTCTCATTGTATGCCTAGCTATAACACAGTTGATCCATCCACTATGTTTAGTAGTCATGCTAGCACTAGTCGTGGTGTTGGCAACACTGCACCCACTAGGCCAATACCCTTGCTGGAAGCACTGCACCTTCCACTCACATACGTCAGTATGGGACGGGATACCTTCCTCCAAACATTCCAAATCTTGTGGGAAAGCCTCCTCCTAGGACTACAGTTCCTAGTGGGAACACTGTTTGCAATATGACTCACATTCCATAGCATAATACACATGCCTCTACACGTCAACCCAAGACAGCGTTCGCTAATGTTAACAATCCTCCTAATACAAGGAGTGAACACATACTGTATACTTTTACAACTACTCCTGCTACTAGTAATTCCCATGTAGGGGGTGGGAATATCTCTTATACTCATGGTCACTACACGACTGCTCCTGCTACTAGTAAATCTTAGGCAGGCGATGGGAATATACCTTACGATTATACAACCGCTACTACTACCAATAGTACTTATGCAGGGGGTGGGAACATACCTCACAACTATGGTCATTACAACACAGTTCCTGCTACGAGTAATACTTATATGCCCTATCATTATGGTGGTAACCCTTACTGTAATACAGTCGGTGCTGGCCATCACGACAACCCACCTCATTACGGTGCTCATAATACATATATACCTGCTTACCCTCACACGGGTCAGGTTGGAGGTGGTTATCAGCCTGATGGACAGGGTCATGGTTATGGACCTTCTTACCCTTCAGGTCCGTATAATCAACCTTTTTTGGGAGTTTATAATCAAGCTTTTCAGCCGCAGCTTTCGTTCCTTACTCGATTGAATCTTTCGAATCTCTCGAAGCTCACGAATGACCCGGTGTGTCACGATCCTAATTGGCCTCCGGTCCCTACCAAACTCCCTTCGAACATTCCCAAGTTTGAGGGGAAGGGTTGTGAGGATCCAAGTGATCAGGTCACGACTTTTCATCTTTGGTGCTCATCAAACTCGTTAAATCACAATTCTGTTCGTTTGAGACTATTTCAATGCACCCTCACGTGGGCAGCCGCGAAGTGGTATGTTGAGTTTCCTGGGGGAACATATAGGGGTTTCAATGAGATAGCCTTGGTTTTCCTGGATCATTTCCAGCTACCGGTTCGCTACAATACTGGCACTGAACTCTTGTCTACCTTCAGCCAAAATAAGGACACACACATATCTGACCACGTTCAAGAGTGGCGTCGATGGAAGAGGTTAGTGAAAGACGACATTCCTCCAGAATTTCTGTTGGAATGGTTTCTCAAGTCTTTGCTTCCATACATTTCCAAGGATGTTTTGATGTCTGGCATAACGACTGAGGAACAAGCTATACTCAAATTCCACTAGTTAGATTTTCTTTAGGCTCAATATGGCATTCTGTATGACATTATTCCCTACACACCACGATCACGACATGAGCCCAAGCCAGTTTCTTGACCACATGTCGATGGCATTGTTGGATCCACAAGTACTTGACCCATAGATTTGGTTGCTAATCAAATGCAAAATTTGTTACTTAACCAATCTACTACCGGACAGGTTCACACCTTGTCAACTTCCACCCCATCGTTCGATGTACACGCTATGCAATCGGTGAACCCATCGGGTAACCAGCAGCCTGGTGGTAAGAAGAAGGGGAGAAATAGCTGTAAGGGTGGAAATAATGGAAATAATGGTAGTAATCATTATAATCCTCGGAAAGAGAACACCGACCCTCCTCGGGAAGGCAGAAATGCTGGTGTGGACCGTAAACCTAGGCGTAAAGTGAAATTATCTTGCAAGCTTTGTGGGGAAGATCATCTTACTCACTTGTGTCCTCGGATTGAATAAGCATCAAAGAATCTTGCACAGAGCCCAGCTGTGTTGAAATATCCCCTTCCACGTCATCAGAATATAGCTTCGAATGCTCCCGCTACTAGTTATGGGACTCACAAAACTTCCACATCTGCTTCCCATCACAGTGGCTTTGGATGCGTCAATATGGTTAAATCATAGGTTAGTGTTGCTACTCCCCAATGTGATTATGATGCACCACAACCGAATATGGGGAATGAGCCTCCTCCTCCTCTTGGTACCTCTTTGCATATCGAGAAGCCCACTACTGTGCCGTGGATACCGAAAGGTGTTCTCAAGCGCTCTACGCATAATCCCAATGCTCGATCCGCCCATAACTACTCTATTGTAGAAGACTTGGGTCAAACTCCGTGTGCCATTTCGGCTCTCGAGGTTTTACAAGCGTGTCCTTCTTAAAGGCATGCCCTTTTGTGTGCTTTAGGAGTTCAGGATGGGTGAAGTCCTAACGTTATCAAGTTTGACACTACTGACGTCCAACCTTGCTTACGTTACCACATGGCTTTTCAAGTTCATGTGGAGTTCTTGTAGAATATCGTCAAAAGAACGGTGGTTGACGAAGGTGCTTTTACGTCAGCTTTGTATTTATCTTGTTTGAAAGCTCTTGGCTCTCCTCCCTTATCCAAGTCTATGACCATGCTCACTACATTCGACAGTCGGTCATTTAACCTGCATGGGATTCTCCCTTCCCTTGTCGTCCACTTGGGTGGGAAACCTGTGCCTATTGAAGTTGAGGTGGTTGATGCGCCCATCGACTACAACCTTCTCCTGGGTAGGAATTCGATGTACGCTATGAAAGCGGTCACGTCCACTATATTCATAATTATTTGATTTCCACACGAAGGAAAAATTGTGATAGTCAACCAACTAGATTTCGTTAGTCCCTATTCCACAGCATCCATAGGACCTATTGTCCCCCAAGTCAAAGATTCTCATCCAACAACTGGGAACATTGGTATAGGATTGTACCCTTCTTTGATGGGATCTTTCGACTTCCCTGCACCAATATCCTTTGTAGGAACCATCTCCATTGATTCTCCTTCCTCGCTAAATCATATACCTTTCCGGACATCGTATTTCAGTGATTCGCGGAATCTACCTTTCATGAGTTCCCTGTCTGGATACGTTTCACACATTGGGATGGATATGCCCTTATATGCAGTCAATCTTGCTCATCATGTTCAACAAGCCATTGCAGATTCAGATCTCTCTTCTTCATGGATAGGAGAGGAAGATCCCGTTATGCTGCCTGCACAGGTAGTTGACCCATCTTGTTCACACGGACGCCTTGATGATACTCTATCTTCATATGAATATTTTAACGTGTCCATGCATGGTAATGATGAGCCTTAGGGGGATTCCTATCATAGATCTCATTCCTTTCCCACCCTCGGTCTTATTGAATGAGATGATCCTATAATACAATCTGCCACCCATTTGGATTTGGATCCAGTCATAGTCTTGTCCAGCGCTGGTTTGACATTTGAGTCTGATGAGTCTTTGATCTCTCCTATAGATCCGCAAATCAACGCTCTTGAAGAGTTTGATTTTATTTCTACAATTTCCAACTCCCATGATGATGAATTTTCTCTTGCAAATTCTTTCACATCCTTCAGTTTTGCTCTTCATTTTGAAGATGATCATTTTGATCCCTCAGGTATTGGTACTATGGCACCTTCAGTGGTTAGCTCTACCTGCATTTTGTCTGAGGTTAAAAATAGTGAAATTGAAAATGTTTCTACCGCAGTGACTTGTATCATATTTTTCTATACGTGTGTTTTAGAGATGATCTTGGTACTTATGTTTCTTGGAGACAGGATTCTTAGCTGGACTTATACTTGTTTACTGGTCCTTTTCGACATTTGCTTTGGTCATGGCAGGCATATTTGGAACCATGCATACAGGTTTAGGCCTCCCCATTGTTATGATGCATTTGAACCTTTTTCCATCCGAATTCGCACACACCCCCTGAGTGTTCTTATCTTTCTCATGTTTCTTGCATTATGCATAGCTTTGTTCCATGCGCTTGGGACTAGTCTCGTATGTCCCTAACACTTGTCTGCTCCCATTACAAGCATTATTCCATATCTCCTTTGAGCTCATTAAAAACATTAAGGAGGTCACGAGTTTACTTTTTTGGGCTCGTTAAACCTTTACGGAAAAGATTTTTATAAAGTCTTTTTTAAGCCCTTGTTAGACTTTTTCAAATCAAAGAAGATTGTCGAGTATACTTGCCATTTCAGACTCGTTAAAGGATTTGAAGTGACATTCACTTAGGTATAAGTTTACCCCTTTTCCGGACCTTTGTGGATTAATTACGAAAAAGGTATAGTCTAGTCATATGTGACTAGAAGATTTCTTCTCTCATTGTTTTATACTTTTTCGGGCGAGAAGACTAACTTTATTAAAAAGGACTCCCCTTTTATTTCGAGTGGTGATTGCATTGCATTATCCTTCTTTCCGCTTGAGCCTTGTGCCGGCTCCCGCTTACTCACTTATTAGCCATGTGCCTGTGCACTTTACCTTCCAATCCAAGCAAAGCCTTAATTTATCTTTTGTACCTTGATGACCCTTTACCCTGAGGGAACATTCCCCAGAGTGTCCACATCCTGCACATGCTTCCTTGCATTGATCATAGGTATGTCACACTACTTGGGACAAGTTTGCTCTCTATCTGACACTCATTCCCTCACCTGTTGTACAATAAGCAATTTTATTCTTTTTCAAGCTTTTCCAAATATGAAAAAGACCAAAAAACTCAAATATTCTGAAAAGACGGATGGGAGAATATTTACTTCTTATTGTTGGTAGCTGTTGTGTCGCCTTTGAATAGAGCATTCATTCCACTCCATACATTATGAGTCGGGACTATAGTAGGACCTTAGGAGATATACTCTTTTTTCAGTTTTACTCCACCTATTGGTTAAGCTTCCAGTCACTATGGAGCCCTTTGTTGATGCCTCATGCATCACACAGTGTTATGTCAAGTGTATGCTGCCTGAGTATATCCATCTACTCATGCTCTTGTTCAAAGGAAGTCCTGAAACCAGAATCAGCCACTCCTCAGATCTCTTGACTATTGCATGTCGGCCATCCTTATTGATTCAGTCTGTTTCATCTGAGTTCTTCCAAATCTTTCAGCTTAGTTGTTACCTCATGATGGTTGATCGGGGATGCCTTAATGCCCTCCTCCTAGCAAGTTTCGTTCCATCGACTTCAACTCATTTATTCCAGAATTTGAGACTTAGAGTTCAGTTGAGTACCTTGAGGCTTGCAGTCATTAGTGGTAGGTTCTCTTGGCATCGAAAGTTCTGGGAATACATCAATGTCCACTGATCGATGGATTCATCCGAGTGTTCAACTTCAACACATCTATTCTCACTTTGATGATTGTGCTATATGTCTTGATGTCCATTTTCATTATTGGTGGGTTATCTCGCATCTATTAACGGTATACATCATTGACCGGTAATCAGATGATGTCGCATCAAGTTCGACCTCAACACCTTTATTCAGTTGATGGGACTTGCACCATAGATGATTTGTATAGAAGACACCAGACGATAGTGTCATTCAGTATGCTACTTATGATCGTGACTTTAGATCTGAGATATCATCTCTCAGATATTAGCAGTTTGTACCTCCAATTTGCACCAGTTGTTTCCTTTCAGCAGGAAACCGTCTTTTACTGTAGATGGTTATGGCTATGATCACCTATGCCGTGTATTCATTATGTACTGCCTATTCATGACCATTGTATCAGATTGTTGTACTATAATGACATGTATTCAGAGATATTATTATATTATGACGAGTGAGTTGTTCCTTTGAGTTGTGTCTCCATCACTCCACTTCTGAGATTGATAATGTATTTAGGCCATTGTAGCACCATTCCCTAACCTCACACATTAGGGGGCATCTGTTACAATGTAATTTTCCACCTTGTGAGCATCAACATTCTTTGGCCTTTAGGATCCATTTCATTGACTTAGTTTCACTTTATGTCCTCCAGAATACACTTTTTCCATATTTTTCTTCCTATACGCTTGTTGTCCCATTATAGCCAGTGTACACGCAAGATGTTCCACTATAACCCGCGGGGTACCAAGTAAAATGGTAAAAATCATTAGAAAATTACTTTTTACTCCAAAAAGTGGTCTTAGGGTGACCTTTGGCCCTCCATTTTCCCCGAAATTCCTCGATGTGTCCTTTCAGTTACCTTTGGAAGGCTATATATTGAGCTCTTATGGCATATGGAAGGGAGGAGAAAGAGAGAGCAAGATAACTCTAGTGGATTTTTTTCATGACTTGAGTCTACACTCATTGATCCTAGTTGTTGTGAATTCCTTATATTAACCTTACAAACTTCTTTCATAGCTTGAGTTTTCCATTACATGGAGGATTGAAGTGGTGGAGGCACAAGTGGAGAGACCCAGTTCTTGGTTCAGATTGGTTGCCGGCAAGAGGTCGTATATTATACTTCTTGTTATTCATTAATGGAAATACTCATTTTCTCGTCCAATTGATGTTGTGAATATTGTTAAATTACATTGGGTTATATTTTCTTATAATATCATGGATCATGCTATTTATTATGCTAATGTCTTTCACATATTATATGCACTTGCTTGGACTTGTTGTTAAGACTAATCTGTAGGTTCAAGTGTAGAAGTTGAAAGCTCAACAGGGATCTACATCGAACATCCGGTTGAAGGTTGGTATTTTCTCCATTATCTTAGCATTGTCATTTATACAACATTTCATTGGGAATTGAGTCATTTTCTGGTAGTCAACTGTTTGTTGTGGTCTTCCCCAAGCCATAGGAAGTTTTCTCTGTAAGACTACTACACCTACTTGGATTCCAACAATCATTGCAGCATTGATTGCCTAGTTCATGCATTTATTGCTTAGTTTAACTTCTTGTAGATTCTAGTTGTCTATATCAAAGTGCCACTTGACCTATTGACAGCCTCATGCACCCTCCTTGGAGTCTCCTTCCCTTGATTTATGCTCACATGGCTCAGTTAAACTCAGTTAGACTCATTTGACTGATATTTGACTATTTGTGACTACTACCACTGATTGGGTGATGTCTCCAACGCTATCCAAGCCACACATTGAGGATAATTCGAATGACCTTAGGTGTATTCAAATTCATTTGATTGTATTGAGTTAGTATTCAGTTTCAGAGTGCCAGCTTATAGCTGATGTATGATTATACTGCAAATTTTACCATTTTTGAGTTTATGAGAGAATATTGATTCAATTCTTCTTCTTCTTCTTCTTCTCTGCAATTCTTGAGTGAGATTAGTGAGATTTACTCTAGTTGTGTGATCTATCCTATAAAATATCACATTTAGAATTCCTGAAGCTTCAAGGGAACTCCAAAATATTTCCCTCTCCTTGTAGGGACCATAAATATTAAGCAAAGGCATATCAAAGTCATTTGAGAGAAAGTGACCTTTCAATAAAATACCCCCCATAGTTTTAAATGGTTTGAAGGTAGTTGACTTTGGGTTCCAACCTATCAACAGACCTCCCCAACTACCACATGAATCCATAGCACAAAAATGCCAATCGAGCATGTATTTAGAGAAATTTTCCACAGCTTGATCGACCGAGCACATCATTTCTTGGATACAAATACAATTAGGACTAGTAGATTTGATAAAATTGAACATGATCCTATCCTTTGAAACCCCGCAAATTCCACGGATATTGAAGGACAACAAATACATTAAGACACCAACTGTGAGGACTCACTTGCTCTAAGGATCCCTTGTGAAGAATGAATATCTGCAACTCGATTTCCTAGCTTCTAAACTCAAGACCCTTCGGTTCATAGTCACTCAAGTCTCTATATTGAATTTTAAAAGAACATTTTTGGACAATAATTTTGTCTTTTAAGGATTTCCTTATAGTCTCCCTTCATGGGTATTATCGATGGTTTATGGATTCATATCTAAAATTTTGTTCCCTTTTATGTAGTGGGTTATGATATATCTTGGGATATATATCATACTTATTGTTTATATAAACATGTATGTTTATAGAATAGCTCATGTGTATTTATTATCTTTATGTCAATGATATTCTCATATAACAATTTGTAATTTCTCTTCCTTTAACTAATGACAACTCGGCACGTAATTTATGGGCATCTTTTTTGTTTAAAATTTTATTAGTATATCCATTAATGTAGAGGCCAATAGTCATGTTTCTCATCTTATTTTATCTATTGTATAATGTCTCTATTCTTTCATTGATATCAGGAATGTTTTTCCATTTCTTTCATTAATGTTACTATTGACTTGATAAAAGCGATGTGTATATCGATTTGTTTAGAATGTTTGTGTTTACATTTTTTAATAATAAGGTTGATAGGCCTATAACATGCCATGGCATGTTTGTTTTTTAAATTAAGGATAGTTACATAATATTTCTTCACTATAAACACATATTCTCATATATAACAATTTATTGGCTTATTATTAAACCCATTTTTAATAATGATTTCTCAATTAGGGTCAAGAGTAGGTCAAGTTGTATTTAACTTGATAATCGATAATAACATTGTTATTGTTTGTGTTTCATTGATTGTTTGTACATGTAAATACTCTATGTGTTACTACTACTCAATTCTCTCAACATATATGAAAGGATATCTGGTTATTTTTTTGTTTTAGACTAAAGAATATGGTTATTGTAATTGTTAGAATAATATACAATCTCTTAGTACATTTCAACAGCTTCTTGTTAGAGTCTAACAACTCTCTGTTTAAACCCTATCTATTTAGATAGTCATTGTAGGGTTTCCAAATCTATTTTGTAGGAGCACGCAAAATATAGGTTACTATACATGTTCCTATGTGTTTGAGGCAATTCATAAAATCCCTAATTAAAGTAAAATAGACAACAATAACTCTTTATAGAAAATTAATAATATCAATGTCTACATTTCTCTATTTATGATCAATCACATAAATGAACAATTTGTCTCTTCCCTTTCATAACTCCGACATTAAAAGAGTAATAAACAAATACTAAAGCAAATCATTAATTCATAAACAAAAAGAGTTGGAAGGGTCATTCACTTATTTGTTCCTTCTTATAAGTCTTCTAGCAAATCAAATGAGTAGTCCTAAACCACCCAGCCATAGAATAACAAGGACACTTTAGTCTATATGCCTTGCTAGTCACCCTTGTTCCAATCCATAGTCTAACTAGGGTCAAGCTACTTAGGCTGTTCTTATGAGATGATGTATTGGTTTTAAAGATAAATAGGACTAACACAGTCCCAAGTAATCAACAGGAACATCTTTAGTTCCACACCTAACATTTTTTGAGTGCTCATAATAGTGGGAAACTTGAAAGGCTTATCCTCTATCTTATTATAATAGTTCTAGAATAGCTTTTACTAGTCATTTGTGGGTTTAGTACAGGAAAACCCTTTCCTAAGTACAACACCTTTCATGCTTCACTCTATGGCCATAAATAATTTATTATCTAAACCCGATTAGACTTGAACTCGGTTCATTTTCTCATGCAAATACCCACTTCTTGGCTTCTCTATATGTTCTCTTGTTTCATTCACTTTGAGGTTTGTATCTTGTCTGTACATTTAGTGTTTGTGTCTTTCTTTTGTTTTCTTCTCCTAAATAAAAATGATCTCATTTCTTGATTTCTCTATTCTTTTGTATTGAGAAGATTCTAGTTTAAAAAGTCATTTTCTTTAGGTATAATGTGAGTGAGACATGCCACATCAGTTTTTAGGGTTTTGGAAGGTTTTAGTTCTATAGTTTCATATTATTAAAATATAAAGTATACTTTTTTAAGGTTTATTTTTCAACTTATCCCCTTAATGATACTATGGCATCTCTTATATCTAGTTTTTCGCATTCGTATTATATGGAAAATAAATTTAAAAAATAAAAATAACACATTTACATTCACACCATGACTATTATCAACGATTTTTAGTTTTCAATATTTAATACAAATTCCAAAATAATGTACTTTTCAAAAATAAACTATTAAACTTAGGAGAATGAAATATTGGGATATTACATACACCCACCGTTATGATGCAAATATTCCCCCCATCTCATCATCTGATGAGGGGAAATGTTGTTCAAACTTCTCTAAAATGAAAGAGATTCGTAAAGAGGACGTAACACCTGAAAGATAAAGCTTGGAAGACCATATCCATCAGTCCCTCTAGGTAAAGTATTCAGTTTTTGTTTTTCCTTTTTCAAATTTGTGTTAATAGAAAGCATATTTTAGTCTCTTTCCCGCATCAATATTGTCAAATGGTATGCATGTTTCTTCATTTTATTTTGTATTAAATTCTCTTTCTACTAATAATATTGGGAAATGGTGGTATTGCTATCTTCTTAGTCTATTACTATTATTGTAATTGTGTGCAAGTTCTTTATGGATGGAATTTTAAATTTGCATCCTTCTCATTTCTCCACAATAAGACTGATTCAACAAGAATATTTCCCCATAAGGTTTATTCTCTTTCCATCATTATTTTTCCATTCACTTGACATTTGAGACAGATTTTGATAGAAATAACTCACTAACATATTTACTAATGTTGGAGGTAGTGGATCCAACACATTATTATTTAGTTTCCTTTTTTAACCTTATGAACCAAATTACACATAAAAACCACAAATGCGATATTTAGAGCCTCTAGATATGAATGGTAGATTGAATATTTGATAGACACTATCAAGGAAAAGTTATTTTCAAATGCATGAAATATTGAAGGAATGACATGCAAAATACAAGTCTGTACATAATCAACATAGGATAGAGGAGACATTGAATTTATGAGATCAATTCATGTTATAGATGAGTAAAGAAAGATTATTAAGACTAGGAAATAAAATATTGAGTGCTTGAGATATGGGAATTTTAAAGAGCTATAACTAGTAGTAAAAAATGGTAGCATACTAAATCTACTTACAAACATTTGCTTTTATCTAATGATAGGTGTATAAAATTTTATGACTCATTAATGCTTTATGAAGGAAATGAGGGGTAAATGTAACCTTTCATAGAAGAAGTGGCACTGAATGCATAATTTAGAAAAACAATATAGTCACGTGGAATAAAAATAGAGTCACTATAAGGTTTTGACATGAACATGAGTCAATTGGATTAAAATGAATTCATAAGAAAATAAAAGTGATACTCCATGAAAGAAAATTGGGGAAAAAGTTTCTCATCTCCTTTACACTTAAATGTTTTGAAGACCAAAAGCATTCCAAAATGGTGAGGTATGAATGAAAATGGATCAATATATATATTTTTCCTTCTTACAACCTTATAAGATTGAAAAATTAGAGGTATGATATTTTTAGTATCATGTGAAGGTAAATATAGAATTCCATGATTTAAGCCCAAAACTAAAATTTCTAATTTAAAACTTTAAATAATGTTTCTTGGGTGAAATCCATAAAAGAAAATAGAGTCATAATTATTGCTTCTATCCACTTTATCTAGAACTAGCCAACAAGGTAAAGAAAAATATAGGTTATATCTAAACGTTATGACCTCCATAAAAGTTATGCTTATAATAGTACAATGTGGTGGAGACCATGCCAGCCCCCTTAATAACACATGTGGAGATACCCATTTATGGTTTCCAAGAATATCCGAAACCATGGGGTGAATCAATAGGGTATCTAAAATCCTTAAGGGAAATGGGAGAAGAAAAAAAATTAACCTTAAGGGAAATGGGAGAAGAAAGTTCATTCCCATTGCAAAAGGGAAATTACATAATAGAACATAGCATAAGAAGAAATAAACCTTCTAACAGCATGCATCTCCACAATAAATTAGTTTAAACGCACAACGCTATAGTTTTTACTCAATTTTTTTTCATGCATCCATGGTTTTGTACATAAACCTTTAATATTGTACTTATATTCCTATTCCCTAGTTTGTTTAAACAATCTAAACTATTTTTAATATGTTCGATGCTCATACATAAGGACCTGTAATGGGTTATAGAATAGCTACCTATTAAAATATCCACTATAGATTACAAATAAAGTAATCACCAATCTAGGAAGGTTTTGTAGGCTTAAAATGCATCAAGGAGTGAAAAAGATAAAATATTGAGAATAGTGCCAAATTCCCTACTAGCATTCATGGTCATAAATTTATTTGTTAGAAATCAGTCATATTAAGTGCTACATTTTAAATTGGTAATCATAAACTTAAGTTATTTTTGTTTTGTTGAAGATAATGATGAAGACGATGGTTATTAACATCTTCTAAGATCAAATTTTGTCTATTGGACCTTAAAAAAGGTAAGGAATATGCTTGGTATTCTTCGTAATTTTATTTATGGACTTAAAAATCATTAATAGAAGTATTCACAAATCACCTTAGTTTTGATGAGTTAAAAGGTTACGAAGGTCAGTATTGTAGCAAATATTTTTAAATTACACTCTAATGTGCATGAACGTAGGATATTCTATGAGAAAATGATTTTCATGTTCAACCCTATTAGTGTCACAAAGATGACAGATTATTTCATCCCTCAACATTTTAGGAATTGTACAACACTCTATTTCACTATGGAGCTTGTGATGGTTTGTTTTTAATTTAGCAACAATGATTTTCTTCTTTATGCTAGTTAAAATCAAGAGATAATTTTGATATTCTAGATTAGGGTCGATTGCCTTCTTATAATATCTTTATTTTATCTTATCCTCTAATTCTTTATCACACCACAACTTATCCTTAAATTTAGATTTAATAATACTTTTAATATTATCACTATTATAAAGAGTCACCTCTTCCTCGACTCTCAAATGATTTAGCCAAGACTTGGAATATTTATGCTGACCTCACTTAAGTTGCAAGTGTTTTCTACTAAAGTATGAAGCAATATTAAGAATTATCTTGTCTCTTATGTTGTTTATGATATCCTTGCGCATTAGGGACCTTGTAATATCCATGGTCTCTATGGAGGAGAGACTCACCTCACTGAGGAGGATAGGATAGGATTTATTGGCTTTAATTTTGAGATTATATGGTATAAAGAGATATTGAATTTTCTCTAAATTCTTCTCAAGGATTATCTAGAGATGTTGCATCCCCAAACTTCACATTGATATAAGATAACATAAGTGAAAAGAGTATCAAATATGAGCTTCGTCTTATCCCAAAGTCGATCTACTAATTTACAATTGTTTTCAAGTCCGTAATAACCTTTTCACCCTGCATTAATCATTTTCATAATGCTATAGTTCTAGAATTATGCTTGTGATGAATATCAATTTTGAGATACTTGTGAAGTCACTTCCTCCAAGTTATCGTTGTCATAAATGAAATTACCATAAGTAGAATTTTGAGATTTGGTTATCATGACCTCTATTATGTTAGTGTTAATAGTCATACCCCTACTAGTGTCCACTACAAATTATCCTAAAAAAATTTCAAAATTTTTTATCCATATGTTTGCACTGGTAAAAGAACTACATTCTCAAATGAAATCATCAACACATTATATATGTTTCAATCTATTAACATTTTGAAATTTAGTTTTAAGTCTTTGTTCTCATTATGAGTGGTCCCTTTTTCTCTGAGATTCCTGCATTTTTCCTCGTCCTTTAAAGCCATGAAGATACACTCTATCTCATGAATAGTGAACTTTCATATCAATTTCAATCATTTTCTCTTATTTTATGTATTACGAAAAAACATTGAAAATGCCCTTCAAAGGTGGGCTATCCCAGAGGGGTATAGGGGTGTGTTTGTAGCAAAAATATTTATATCTTTAGACATCTCGATATTGATCAGATTTACTAGTCTCACATTGGAATATTAAGGTTATTAAATTCTATATGTCATTGAGATTACTAAATTAGTAAAAGTGGGTGGGGAAGAAGGAAAAGAAAAGTGGGTGGAGAAGAAAGAAATGTGGAATGTTCATACTGTATTTTTTTTGGAATCTAGGATAGATCCAGTCCACCCAAAAATGAACCCACAGGTGTCGTTGCACCACTCCATCGGGACTGCTCATGCGACATCTGTACAATGTTGGACACATGATCCAAAGAGCAACTTCATCGCAGGTCAGTCATTACACATGTCAGTTGTCATAGGTCAATTGTCCGTTGTCATAGATGATGGTGTTCGTCAGAATCATATGTCATAGATGATGGTGTTCGTTAGAATCATAATTTTGTAAAAGAATAGAGAAGGATATTTCATCATGGTAGGATGTGAGGTCTAGTAGGTGTCAAAGGTAAAGCTGAGTGGGTGTGTGAATTAGGTGTGTAAGTGGTCATTTTGTTTTAGAGGTTACCTCCCTAGCTACTATCTTGCATTGATTTTCCTTTGATATATTCTTACCCATCATGGATCCTTCAATGTATTTTGTTAACTTCACAAAAAAATGCACAGATTCTTTTGTCCCTATGACTTCATTTAAAACAGAATGTCGTGCATATGTATCTAAAGAATCTAGTCTAATATCCAAAAATAAGACTGATCCGATTGGGAATTACCACCTATTGATCCTAAATATATTTAAAAAGTAAAGTGGTTCAGATATTTCTGTCACTCCTTCATAAAAAAATCTTCAATAAATATCATGTTCACTACTGATGTTGATCTTACTCATATAAATATCATTGATTGATTGACTGGGAAAAGAGCAAAGGCTATCCTTATGCTCACATCGGTGTAGTAAAGTTTGATTTGAATGCATTGGTTCATCCTTATTTACCAGTTTCTTCATTATGTTGTATAGTTGATACTAGTAGGAGGATTCCAAACTCCTTTACATAATGGTCATACTTTCGCTACAATATATCCTAAATATTATGTGTCTTTAGAGGACCCATATATCTATGATCTACTTAGAGCATATACCAATATCCTATTGGTTTTGATATGTCTATAAATTCTCGAATCATCCAATTAAAATGCATGACAGTTATTCAATTTGGTACATATACTTTGTCTACACTTTCCAAAATAACCATATTAACTTCTCATTTGCATAGTCTAGTTCAAACTGATATCTCCAAGAATACTTAGCCCATTACATTTGATTGGACTCGAATTTCTTACCCTATTTCCTAGGAGATTAATAAATATAAAAATGAAAAAGAAGAATTGATGAAGGCGGTATCTTAGCCAAAACCAAATAAACCTATACCCTTACAGATCTCACTCAGATCTATGTCATTTTGATTGCTAAAACTCCATTCTACCTCGTCTACAAATAGATTGCCCCACTATTGCTCTATAAGATGGTATAGCAATCATAGTTCTAAAGAAGGACATAGTTCTAAAGGAGGATAAGGATTATATCATTTGGGGTTGGTGTCTAGCCATAGACATCAAGGAGAGCATATGAACTACCCCGCATGCCAAGAAAAGCTAAACCAACTTCATGGAAAAATATTTGTTAGAGTCTCTAAGTCTCCCTCGGATCTACAAGCAAATTTGATAATGTTGTCCTTGCATAGGGAAGGATGAGGTGCTACAACAAAACATCCCTCAAGAGAAAAATATCCCATCCACTCCTTTCAGACAATACTTGGAATACCTTAGGACAAAACGACAGTATTTGCTAGTCATATCATTTGTAGTTTCTGAGTCTATCAGTGATGAATGTAATCTAATGAATTATGGTAGTCTCCAAGCATAACTTACAGGGATGAATATTCATGATCACACATATCTATCCTCGAACTCAAAAATAGAGTACAACAAGGAAAAATGAGATCTTTAAGATATCAAACAAATTAGAAATAGTTTTTCATGTGCTCCATGATACAACCGCTTTAAAGGTTGTTATAGAAAAATTAAATGCAAGGTTGAATGTTGTGGATCAAGTTTTTGTGAATATCATTGATATCCAAAAATATTAAATAGAAACCCAAACAAAAATCCTGCAGCTTTTTAGAAGCTAAGAGAATGAATGATAGTATCCAGTAAGAAATGCCATAGAATAAATAGATCTTTATATCTAAATTTAAGACTCAAGACCTGTTTGGGATTTTGGGTCTTCTTAAGACCTCTTGGAAGAAGTTCAAGAATATGTAGGAAAAATGATGGATTGGAAGCATGCTCTAAAACAAGAAGACAAAGAGAAATACTTACAGATGATGGATATCAAGTCTAAACCTGAATTTGATACCCCAATGCTAGATGCTTTGAGCATAGCTCTGTGTACATCCAATGTAATATTCCTATTTTATACCCCTATTATTTGATAAATGTAAATGATTATTGTAATTGTTTTACGATGAGGATCTCAGGGCCAAGGCCCCACCAACAGACCTTGTAGGTTATGTGGCTTAATTCCTAAGTATAAAACGACGACGCAACTAAACGACGACAACTGAACCCACTAGGGCAAAGAGGTGGACTGGCTAAAAAGCCAGAAAGGTCTAAAACACTCATGACGGATGTCATCTTGTTTTCCGTAGGAACTTAGCAACCACTTATTTGATTTTCCTAAATTTGATTTGTTTACCCTAAGCCCCTGGTAGAGTGACTACTTATCACAAATTATAGTAAACTCCTATACTTTATCTTAGCTTGAAGCTAAATATTAATTTATGATTCTAAGAAATTAAATAATCATCTTAATATAATTATATATCTTAACCCAACTTGAATGTTGAGGAAATTCCTGTAATATTATATAACTAATTCGCTTTCAAATTCTCACCTTGAACATAAGGTAGGAGAAAGCCAAGTTTATACAAATCCTTGTGATGGATTTATCATGCGAAGGTTGCATACTTTCATATATCTATATATATATATATATATTAAATTAAAAATCCATTAAAATATATTATGTGAAGCTAAAAGGGTTTTGGGCTATTATTCAGTATGATAGTATACTTGTTATACTTAAGATAGAAGATACTAGTATAATTAACTACATATTGAGATAAATTTATATATAAGACAAGAGTGAGTAAAAGTATACTCACCGATATCTCACGTACCTACCTTATGATAATCAAAATATTGTTTAAAAAGAGAACCTTTTGATCATAAACACTCGAGCGTAGTGGTGGACCACACCCAAACTCTATCACTGCCATTTGGTGAAGATCTCTTTGTAAAACTCATATTGTGATTGGTGTGAAATATATGTTTTAATGAAGCCAATGTTATGGTTTTCCTAATTAATCGAACCTTTTAAATATGTTATTGGGCACAGAAATGCTTCCTTATTTCCGATTGCATTGTTTCTTCAAGTGCACTGGTAAAAATTTTAAGATATTGCTAAATCACCGTGTTTATTTAACTCAAAATTGGTAAATATATGAGTATTTATTTAACTAAATTGATGAAATCAATCTCTCCGCTAATAAAAATCTCAATCTCAGGTTAGATGTTAAAGGCATTGCAAAAAGATAAAGTTACGTATTTAAAGTTGATCTTATATAATAATAAAAGGTTATGTAGAGCTTAAAGTTTATTTTATAAAATGAAAATGGGGTATTTTCATTTTCCAAGTTCAGGCTTTTGAAGTTTAGTGTTTTCAAAAAAATATTTTATAAAACAAAAAAACTAAACTGTAAAGGTTAAAAAGTGCTAGGTATAGATATTTTCCAAATATTAGTTCAGGTTCTTGAAATTTAGTTAAAAAAATGTATTTTGAATGAATTAATTGTTGACTTTAAAGTTTAGTTAAAAAAATGTATTTCGAATGAATTAATTAATTTTATTAAACCATTTAATATTTATATTTTCTTTTTCATTTGATTGATTATTAATTTTGTTAAGTCATTTAATATTTATATTTTCTTTTTCACTTACCAGTTAAAAATTATAATTATATTATTATTTTAAAAATGTTAACTTATCAATTTAGAGTTTATTTAAAATTATTTTATATTTTGAAAAAATGTTAACACAATAATTTAAAATTAATTGTTGACTTTAAATTTGATTGATTATTAATGTTGTTAAACCATTTCATATTTATATTTTTTTTCATTTGATTGATTATTAATTTTGCTAAGCCATTTAATATTTATATTTTCTTTTTCAGTTAAGAGTTAAAAATTATAATTATATTATCATTTTTAAAAAATGTTAACTTATCAATTTAGAGTTTATTTAAAATTATTTTATCATTTTGAAAAAATGTCAACCCAATTGTTAAAATTAATTATTGATTTTGATTGATTGTTAATTTTGTTAAACCATTTAATATTTATATTTTCTTTTTCACTTACCACTTAGAAATTATAATTATATTATCATTTAAAAAAAATGTTAACTTATCGATTTAGAGTTTATTTACAATTATTTTATCATTTTGAAAAAATGACAACCCAATAGTTTAAGGTTTATTTTATAGGGCCTGAAAGAACCAATCCATAATTAATCTCTCTTAAGGGCAATGTTTGAAATTCTTGGCACATATATTGATCAATCCATATTATGTTAAATGTAGATATCCTTTCCATTTCTTAATATTGTATCCACACACATTTCATTACATGCTTAAGTTAAAAATAAATAATACAAAAAATGTTGAATATCTATTTGAGATGATGTATACTATACTTAAAAATTTAGTATTTTAGTTAGTAAAAAAAGATTAAACTAATACAAAATATAGTGACATTGGTGATAAGTAATTTAATAGTTTCAAGTAAAAAAAAGCGAAATAAAAATTCCAGTGTTCAATAATATCTATGTAGAAGTGTTGTGATTTGCAAAATGTTAAATTGTCCATATTTAATCCTCAAAGCATTAAAATGTCCATATTTTATTAGTGACCAAAAATGAAAATAGTCAACATCAATAGAAAAGAACTAATGCAAATTGAAATAAAATAATTTTATATAAAATTAGATTTAATAAAAAAAAAAGAGCAACAAGTTGTAATGTCAATGACAATAACAAGGAATAAATTAGAGAAAAACATAGATAAATGTAGGTTAACCAATGCAAATTGAAATTAGATTTAATATAAAACAAGAGCAACAAGTTGTAATGTCAATAACAATAACAAGGAATAAATTAGAAAAAAACATAGATAAATGCTGGATTTTTTTTTCTTTTTAGATTATACAACTGCAATGTCATGTCATGTGAACAGTAAGATGAATCTCTTGGCTCTAGCTCTTGCTCTTCAATATCTAGGAGAATTAATAGTGGCAAAAAGAATTGTCTTGTTGTTTTGAGAGAAGGAAAGTACTAAGGTGAAAGAAATGAGTTGGAGATGAGGACATCCTTGGAAGGATGTAGTGGTAAGTACTGCAGAAAAATACAAAAACTAATTGTATCCTACATGGAGGTGTTTCTAAAACCTAAGGGGATGCCACCCAAGTGAGAGGCCAAACATGAGATTCAATTGTTTTTGGAATCACCAATGACAAACATTGTGATGTATAGGCAGTCCATTATCAATAGACAAGGATTGATGACATGTTGGACCAACTGCAACATAAAAATTTCTTCACCAAGATTGACCTAAGTCAAGTTATCATCAAGTCAGGATTAAACATGAAAGCATATGGGAGACAATGTTTAAAACAAAGCAATGTTTGTATGAGTGGTTAGTGATGCCTTTTAGTTTATGCAATGCAGTTGCAACTTTCATGAAAATGATGAATGATGTGTTATGCCCATTTTTTTACTCATTTGTAATATCAATCTTATGTAAGGATTTGTGCACGAAGTTGAGGGACCCTTTAGGTGCAATTCTGCACCTAAATATGGATGTTTTTCACCGTTCTCTACAACATGACATACATGACCATTATTGATGAAATTTTAGGCATAGATAGAATTTTTTATTTAAATTCCAAATATGTAATTTAAAAAAAAAATATTGAGATTTTCTATTTATTTCAAAAAAATTGTATGCTCCACTAGAAGACACCGATCTCTACATGCTATAAAAAATCCAAGTCAAAATAACTTCATTAAGACCTTCAAAGGCTGCACCCACATTTGACGTATCGTTCTCGAGGTTTGATCACTTACATAATTAAAAAAAATTAAAAGTTAAACATTTAATTTTGGAAAAATAGCCTACGGGTTCTATACATGTCTACCAATTTTTGTAACCCGAAACGTCATTTAGGCATTGAAAGGATGCACCCACAAAAACATATACCTAAATTTGACATAGTTATGTAAATTTTCAATACTTAAAACTTAACTCAATTTCCTATGTTTCATCTTTTTTACTCGATACAAGATATCTTGTGAAGAATGTAAAAAAAAACAAATAAGTTGAGGGATGCCTGATTTTTCATTTTTTTATTGCATCTAATACTTGGCAATATCACCTTTACTTTTTAAAATTTGAAGAATTTAAGAAACATAATCAAAACAAATGATGGGTGAACCTATCTCCAATGAATGATGGACACACTAGACGATGGTGATGGCAAAGTTCATTGTCCTCATGGTAGTGAGATTTCTCCCGATTGAATTTAAATTTTGATTAAAAGTTAATTTCAACTTTTTGTCAAGGATTTTTTTAAGCTTAATTTGAATTCTTTTTGTTTTTGTTTTTCTTAATTTGAATATAAAAATTATTTATCTTATTCTTTGATCATTCGTGACCTATCTCCCCTTTTATTTTTATATACCCATGTTAGAGTTTAATCATTTCCTTTTTGTTCATTCATTTATTTTATGTATTTAAATCTTATTCTTCTTTCTTATCCTTAAGTTGTCAAAGTATTAATTTTTTTTCTTCTAAATATATTTTAAAAATTAATTTTGATTTGATGCATTTAAATTCTAACAACTATTTATATTTCTCTATGTAATAAGCCATATTTTAATTTATTTGATTTTAGAAAGCTTCATTTTGAAGAATCAATGAACAATAGCAATTTTTAAAGAGTAAAAATTTATTTCTCTATGTAATGAGCCATATTTTAATTTATTTGATTTTAGGAAGCTTCATTTTGAAGAATCAATGAACAATAGCAATTTTTAAAGAATAAAAATATATATGTTGAATTGTTAACATATATTTACCTCCTTACTGAAATTGGAAGAGGAGAGCCCCATTCCCTACAGTAAGCCAACCTAGTTGAAGATTATGATCTTCACCCAAAAAAAATGCAATTCGTCTTCGACCTTGGATAAGATGTTCAATTCGATAAAGATACTCAGGCTTTTGAGTTGATCCTAATAAAATGACAAACAATCTGATAAAAATACAAACCATATGAAGGTTCTTCTGATACAATTATGTCTACATCGATGTTTGATAAAAATACAAACCATATGGAGGTTCTTCTGATACAATTATGTCTACATCGATGTTTGGATGCATAAGATGTGGTGGGATATTGTTTTTTATATCCATCAAACAATGTTCCTGCATTCATATTTCATGGATTCATATCAGTGACAATCTTTTAAAATTAAGAGAAAAGATTTAACTTTGGCCAAGAACAACAACAAGGAAAGCCACTTACTTTAGTGCGTTTGAATAAAGCTCCTCTGTGATTATTAACCGACCCAGACTCATCTCTATTTTCATGGTTTGTCTTTAGCAAACAAATATCGTCAACTCTTCTAAGAAATCCTCACTGAAATAAGTCAAAAATGGAAATCACATCTATGAAATTCAATAACAAAATATATGATACATGCTTTCAAAAACTATTTATATGTTTACAAGATTAATTGGAGACAACAAAGAATAATATTTAGCAATCCAATCATAAGTTTTTACCTTCTTGAAACAACGACGACCCTCTTCAAGACCTTCGGCAGAGCCAACCCAAAGGAAAACAAAAGAATGATTATCTGCAATATCCTGAAAGCAAAAAAATTGATCAAACGGAGCTTTCCAAGTTTGTAAAAATACAAAAACAAATTCAAATCTTGATTGAGAGATCAAGCTACGTGTAGAAAAATTTCAAATAAAAAATGCCAAGTTTTATTATTTTAAGTTATCAAGAATAAGCTTCTTCCGAATTCTCCACAATGAGCCATTTTAGCAGGAATCTTCAAACAACCACTGTAGGAATCCTGGCAAAAGACCTCCCATTAACTCGAAATGCACATAAGACGAATACGCGTTGGATTTTTTGTGAAAACAAAAACAGAACGAACCTTGATGACTTGTGGGAGAACACATGCGCGCATTCCATGAAGAAGTAGAAGAAGAAATGGTTTTGCCGGGGGCGCCATTGCCAACGACTCGAACCTGCCAAGTTTTTCTGGGGAAACAGATCCGCCGGAGGAGGCTCGAACCTGCCAAGTTTTGCTGGGAAACAGATCCGCCGGAGGAGGCTCGAACCTGCCAAGTTTTGCTGGGGAAACAGATCCGCCTGAGGAGGCTCGAACCTGCCAAGTATTGCTGGGGAAACAGATCTGCCTGAGGAGGCTCGAACCTGCCAAGTATTGCTGGGGAAACAGATCCGCCGAAGGAGATTCAGGCGAAGCAGAAGAGGCAAATGAAACGACTGGAGGGGGCGGCCATGGCGATTTCTCGATGGGAGAAGGGCGCTGAAATCATTCCTGCTCAAATTTAAAATTCAAATTCAAATGAATGGAAGAAGGACGCTACTGGGTTTATGGCAATTAATGTTTTGGAGACTGCGATCCGGCTATATCATGGAAACGGCGAATGTGTTGTGCTAACGGAGACGGCGTCGAGGGAATGGACGGAAATGGCTGGCCAGAATCATTGATTGAGCGGGTCACCGAGGATGGGCCATGACGTGACAGCCAAGGTGGTCGGAGATTCCCCGGGCACATGACGATTTCGCCGTCCGGGCGAAATAGTAGAATTTATAGACAACTCCCTTCAAAAAAGAAAATAGTTCTGCAGATTCTTTCCTTTATTGTTATTCTGATTTCTGCCGATATTTGCTTCCGATAACTTGGAGATTGTCGTTAAAGGGCCCAGCATCCAAATTCGGTTTCAAATAATGGGCAAGTTCGAGAATAGGGATGACAATATTACTGGCTTCTCTGTAACTACACAGCAGCCCATCATGGTGACTCCTGCTGAGAATACGCCTAAGGAGGTTCTTTACCTGTCAAACATCGACACTCAGGTTGGCCTTAGATTCATAGGTCAATTCCTGCACGTTTATGATGCTTGTCCCACAAACCATCGCGACCCAGTACACGTTATCCGACAGGCGATTTCCAAAGCTCTGGTTTACTACTATCCTCTGGCTGGACGGTTGAGAAAAAATGCTTATGGAAAGCTTGAGGTATGGTGTTCAGGAGAAGGTGCTGTGTTCGTTGAAGGAAGTGCAAACTGCAGTCTCGAGAAAGTAGGATACCTGTTCCAACTCACACCATTCTTGAAACAACTACTCTACAAATATCCAGCGACATACGAGTATCATGATATACCTCCTCTGGTTATTCAGGTAACAAAAATATATTACTTGCTCTGTGCTTTGTGCTCTGCTCTTTCAAAATATTAAATCGATGCCAAAACTGATAGCCATGCAAGAAAATAATTTCTCATTTTTGTAGTATTTAAATATTCATAGTAAAATAAAAATTAGTATAGATATATTTTAAACTCAAATCTATTAAGAATCCAATTTTTTATGATTTTTTTTTACAAATTTAAAAAAATTTATTAATTATTTTTTATTTGATTTTAATTTTTTATTATCTTAATCAAAATGATCTTACATTTATTTATTTTTTACTTTTAACATAGATTATATTTGTCTAGCCCCTAGCTCCTCTTAGTACAATAATTTGCCCTTCTTTATAAATTGTATTGATTTTTTTAATTTTCTAACTCATCATAACTAGAGTAACTTAAACTATTTTTATTAAAAAAATTTAAGATAAAAATACAAATTTAAATAAATCCAAATAACTTTATTACTTTTTAAAATTAAATTAAGCAAAATTGATCTCATTAAAAGTAAATAACTAGTAAAAGAGATTTTAGTTCATAATAAACCACACCACGGTTTATACATATATCAAATATTTACCAAAATTTAACAGAAATCACTAAAATAAGTTGAAATATATGTTTGTGGATTTATTTTTTATTTTTAAAAATTGAATTTTAAATTAAATATTCAATAAACTTTAAAAATTTAAAATTAAAATTTTATTTTAATATTAAATTAAAAATTATAATTAAAATTAAACTAATTTAATAAATTTATATATTTAATTAAAATATAAATAAGTTATTAAAAAAATAAATTATTAATTTTATTTTATATATATATACTTTTTATTTAGAATAAAGATAAATATAATACAGGCCTTACTTTTTATTTATAATAATATAGATGTAATACAAATGAGATAAAAACAAAAGCATCTAACTTCCGTACAGAAGATCTATAAAATGCTAGAGGATAGACAGGATTACATATTACCATGTCTACAAACTAATGAAAATTAAATATTTTTATTAATTGAATTAATCTTAAATCAACCTACAAATTTCTTTTTTATTGGATTAAATTCAACTTTGATTACGTTGACGGATTGAAAAACTTGAATATGTCACCGAACGTTTATTCGTGTATAAAGAAATTCTTTTGGTCAGGCAAGCACAGAGTTTATTAATACAAATATGTTATTTTTCGTCACCTGCACCCAGTTTTCTGTTCTGTTTGACATGAAAACGTTGAACACTAACATTTCTCTCACTACCATCACTAAGATTTTTTTATATTTTGTCGTGGATTATTATTTTTTTCAATTTTTTTTATATCTTGGATCATTAATTTTTTTCAAAGCGTAATCTCATTCATGGTTCTTGTTCTGAAGGTGACGCGTTTTCAATGTGGAGGGTTCGTTGTCGGACTTGGCCTCCCGCACTGCATGATTGACGAAGTGGAGTACTCACAATTTCTTCAGGCAATCGCTGAGCTCGCCAGAGGAACACCCGTTCTATCTGTAACACCTGAATGGAAGAGAGAAATTCTTAAACCGCGAAGCCCACCTACCGTCAACTTTGATCACAAAGAATTTGCTGGCATTAACCCAAGCAGGAGTAGCCTGATCGATGTAACTGCTACTGGAGGTCTAGTCCAGGGCTCATTTATCGTCACTGCTCAATCTCTAGTTAAACTCAAAAGAATGTTTTAGCAGGTAGGACAAAAGATGATGAGCAGCATTTATATTGTTCAAGATTTGAAGCCTTGGCCGCATTCGTGTGGAAAGCAAGGGTGAAGGCCCTTAAAATTCCTTTGGATGAAGAAGTACGCCTTCGTTTTGCTGTAAACGTGAGAAAGGTGTACAAACCACCACTCCCAAAGGGGTACTATGGTAACGGTTTCTTCGGTGCGAGCGTTGCGGTTTCTGCTAAAGTTGTATGTGAGGCTTCTCTTTGGGATTTGGTGAGACTAGTGAAGGAGGAAAATGCTAGAGTAACAGATGAATACCTTAGGTCTGCCATAGATTTTCTTGAGCTGCATGACCCTAAACCAGCAGGCAGGCCTCCTTCGGCAGCGGAACTAGTTTTGTCTGACTGCAGCCGCCTGGGATACTCACTAGCGGATTTTGGTTGGGGAGAGGCAGTTAACGTGACTCCAGTGACCTATCGATTAGTTCAATTTTGCATTTTCCTTCCACCCCCAAATACAAATACACATGATAAGAGTAAAAATGGCATCAAAGTTATTACATGCTTGCCCTCTGAAGCAATGGAAATATTCAAATCACAAATGCAAATAGCAAGTGATGTCCAGCGTGCTCTACTGTGATCGTGATATATATTTTTATAATAGCTTTAGTGCACTATAGGCTGCAGTAAGATTGGGAAGTTACAGATGAGATCTGTACTACACTTAGAGTTTTATCCACAAAACTATGATTGTGGAACTATGTACTGGGTTTTCAATAATCTTGAAAAGCAGAAGTTTGATTGAGTGTATATGCGCATTGTCTTAGTGTTTTGAAAGGCAGCTTTTTATTTTTGCAAACTAACTTGCTCATACATTGGTCAGTGGGTGATTTGGTAGTGAAATATGGTTACAACCCATGTTTATCGGTTACAGGACTTCAATAAAATGTTTAACGTATTTAATGAAATCCGTGAAATTTGATGAGTGAACTGGATTTCAAATTACAGTCATGGTTTTTAGGATGAACCAATTAGATAGAAATATCGGCCATTTTGGAAAGGCAAGGAAGATTATCCGGATAAACGAATTCAAGGGAAAAGCACACCTCGCAATTAAGAGGAAGAGGATTGAACTGCTTTTTCTTTGGTGAGGACCTTTCCGAACAAACACTTCACTGACCACAAGCTTCTCAAAAATTAACTTCATATATTAAGTGCGCGGGCATTTAGACTTTCTAATGCGCAGTTGAGCTTAGCATAGTTAACTTTGCAATACATTACTTTGCGGACTTCTCAAATACTTGGCGGATCACTTAAACAAACTTTATCACTAAGGTGAACTTATTCGAAAATTTTAAACTACGCAACTCCTCAATACATGGAAATGAGTTTTCACTTTGATCTTTTACATTCACAGAATTTGGGCTTTTTGACCACTTTCTTTCACTCTTGCTTTGCACAATTTCTCTCTTTCACATCTCTCTGTGAGTTTCAACTATGAGCTTCGCTTCACTTGGAAGCTACAGAATTGCATTAAACACTGTAATTAATTCTTACCTAAGAATTCCTCACATGCGAACTACTAACATGGTTACATAAATACAAAATTGACGTGTGCCGGATTGGCTACGAACTTACTGACAAACTGACATTGCAGACTCTGTGCGCTGATACAAAAAGACTGACAGGGTGACTAATAGAGCCGACGCATATCAGATATGCTATCAGCTCATAAATACATATTTCCAACACTCCCCCTTAATTATAGGCGGATGGGGATCATTAAACAAAAATAAAATATGACAAAATATTTCAGAGCTAAAACATACTCTGTTCATGACAAGGTTTACTGTGCAGAACTTGTCACTCCCAAACAACTTCGCAGAAATTGGAATGGGTCCTTTGCTAATGGTTTGGTAAAGATGTCTGCTACTTGATCTTCACACTTGCAAAATTCTAAACAAATTTCTTTGTTGTTTATCAATTCTCTGATAAAATGATACCTTGTGTCGATGTGCTTGGTTCTCTTGTGGAACACATGATTCTTTGACAGTGCGATAGCTGAATTGTTGTCACAGTAAATGACTGTGGGTTCTTGTTGATTCTGCGACAGATCACTTAACATCCTCCACATCCAAACAGCTTGACATGCAGCGCTTGTAGCCATGACATACTCTGCTTCTGCTGAAGAAAGAGTTACTATGGGTTGTTTCTTTGAAGGCCATGATACAACACCTATTCCTACATGAAATGTATTCCCAGATGTGTTTTTTCTGTCATCCATGCTGCCTCCATTATCGTTGTCAGTGTATCCAATGAGTTTCAAATTTTCTGAGATTGAATACAAAATACCAAAGTCTTTTGTTCCACTTACATACCTCAGAATTCTTTTACCTGCTTTCCAATGAGATTCTTTTGGTAACTCCATGAATCTTGAGATTAAGATGACTCCATACATAATGTCTGGCCTTGTCGTTGTAAGATACATAAGGCTGCCAACATGCCTTTTAAACAGCGTAGGATCTACATTGGATCCATCATCATCATGCTCAATTTCAAACCTGTTATCATTGGTGTTGGAGTTGTCTTGCAATTTAACATCTTAAATCTGTTCAAGACATCACTTGCATATTTTGACTGAGATATAAATATCCTATTTTTAGTCTTTTGGACTTCAATGCCCAGAAAATACTTCATAAGCCCCAAATTAGTCATTTCAAATTCACTTTCCATGACTGTTCTAAATTCTTCTACGCCAAAATCACCAGTAAATATTAAATCATCTACATATAGGAAAACAATCAGCGTATTACCTTGCTTGTTGGTTTTCGTGTACAGCATTGGCTCACATTCACTTCTGTAAATCCATTCTGAATGAGGTATAAGTCAATGCGACTGTACCAAGCTCTAGGATCTTGCCTCAAACCATAAAGTGCCTTTTTCAACTTGTATACTCTGTGTCCTTGTTCTGGAACTTCATAGCCTTATGGATGCTCTACAAATACTTCTTCCTCCAAATAAGCATTTAAAAACGCAGACTCAACATCCATTTGGTAAACAGGCCATGTCTTATGAGCTGCGATGGCCAAAATTGTTCTGATAGTGTCGATTCGAACTACAATTGCGAAGGTTTCATTGAATTCTATGCTAGGTCACTGAGTGAATCCCCTTGCTACCAATATTGCCTTGTGCTTCTGCACATTTCCATCAGCATCTTTCTTAGTCTTATAAATCCATTTCACGCTTATCACATCCTTGTCCTTAGGAACATCAACTAATTCCCATGTTTGATTCTTCTCTATGCATTATATTTTCTCATCTATGGCTTGTGCCCAAACTTTATCTTCAACAACTTCTTCAAATGTTAGAGGATCATTAACTTGAGAAAATAATGCAAAAACTGAGAATGAATTAGGTGTACCAATCTCATATATCTCACGTAGAGTTCTTGTCTTTGTCGGAGTTGTTGGTGTCGAACTGCGCGAACTGCTTGATGGAGTTTGCTATGCACTTGGTGTGCTTGTCGAAGTTGCTTGAATTGGGACTTGTGTCAGAGTTCCTTGTGCTAGAACATGTTGCGCAGTTCTAGGAGTAGACGGAGCTGCAACATTCTAATTCACATGTGGAGTCTCAACCACATATTCTGTGATGTCATCATGTTCAACATGTGACACAATTTTCACATTCTTCTCTATGGTTCCATCCCATGCTTCATTTTCTACAAACTGAACATCTCCATTGATAATAACTTTCCTTGCAACAGGATCATACAACTTATATGCTTTTGTGTCTTCAAAATATCTAATAAAAATGCATATATGTCCTTTATTGTCTAATTTCCTTCTTAGCTCATCTGGAACATGTGCATATCCTACACAACCACAATTTTTAAATGCGAGACACTATGTTTGATACCTGTCCATGCTTCCCGTGGAACTTTGTTCTTCATGCTCTTCGTTGGACATCGATTCATGATGTACACAGCAGTTGCCACTGCTTTAGCCCAGTATTCATGTGACAAACGCATCGCTACCAACATACTACGCGCCATCTCCATAATGGTTATGTTCTTTCTCTCTGCTATACCATTATGTTGTGGTGTGTACTGCGTAGTGAATTGCTTCTGTATGCCATGATTTGTGCAAAAATTTAAGAAATCATTTGAAACATACTCACCACCTCTATCTATTCTTAATATTTTGATGTTGTAACCACTCCGCTTCTCCACAAGTGCCTTGAACTGCTGAAAAAAACTAAACACATCAGATTTATGTTTTAGAAATAAAACCAAGTTTTTCTTGTGAAATCATCAATAAATGTGAGAAGATAAGTGCATCCTCCCATGGACGGTGTTTGCATCGGTCCACAAATATCAAAGTGCACAATTTCAAGTGGTGTGCGAGCTCTGTATGACTTTCTGACTGGAAAAGTCTGTCTGTTTTGTTTTCCAAAAATACAACCTTCACAAATTCTCTCTAGCTTTTCAATCAATGGAAATCCTTTTACCATGTCCTTCATGTGTAGTAGCTTTATCCCACCAAAATTCATATGTCCAAATCTGAAGTGCCTTAACCAGGATTCATCCTGAATTTCTGTTTGAAATGCAGCTTGCATTTTGCTGTCTTTTTCTTCCTTGACGCAGTGAATGTCTGCTTCTTTGCTTTCTACTTTGAATGCAGATCCAGAATTTTCATTCTGACTTGCATGAACAACTTGGGTTGTTTTTTCTTTTATGATGGGTCTTATCCTTAAAGGAAACAAGCGATTGCTTGCCATCTGCACCTCAGCTATTAAGTGATTGCTTGGATATATGTCCTTGATTAGACAGTGCTTTCCTGTCATGGTAACTCTGTAACATTTTTCCATCAACTGTCAAATGCTCATCCAATTATGCTTTAAACCTTGAACATAATAAACATCAGGCATAAATTTATGCTCCCCCTGTTTGGTTAGACTATAAACAGTACCCTTACCCAAAACAGTAACTTGAATATTATTTCCAAGTGTGACATCAGTTTCAACTAATTTATCTAGATTGGAAAATAGATTTAAATTACCAGCCATATGATTGCTACAGCATGAGTCTAAATACCATATGTCATTTGGACTTTCTTGAACAGCATTGCATTCAAGTGAAGATGCGCATGCTAAGAACAGTGAGTTGTTCGGAGTGCTGTTGTTGCTTGATTGAGCTTCACCTTGCTTTCCTTGGTCATACTGCTTCTTCCTACATTCATATGCAAAGTGTCCAAGCCTCTTATAGTAATGACATTGAATTTTGGATTTATCATACCTTTGTCCACTTGGCTGACTGGGGATCTGATTCTGACCTCTACCAGTGACATGTGCAGGGATGCTGTTGCGACCTCCTTTGAAAGAACTTTGGCCTCTGCCTCTAGAGTTTGATCTTCGCCTGCCTCTTCCACGACTTATGGATGACTATGTTGCGAATGCACCTTCCAGCAATGTATCTGCTCCATAGATTCTATGTTCATGATTGAGTAATGAGGCTTGCAACTCATCAATAGTAAATTGGGACAAATCTTTGTTTTCCTCCAGGGTCACAACAAAAGATTCAAATTTTTTTGGGATAACTCTAAGAACTTTTTCGACAACTCTTTGATCACCTATATTTTATCCATGAGAGTTTATTTGATTAACCAGACCAATAACACGAGTATAGAATGATTCTACTAACTCTATATTTTTCATTGACAGAGATTCAAAATCTCTTCTAAGAATTTGTAGTTTGGCAGTCTTTACCTTATTTAGGCCTTGATAGGACGTTTCCAGTGTGTCCCACGCTTCCTTAGTTGTCTGCGCTCTCGCTACTCTTGGGAGTATTGATTCATGTGTTGCTTGATGTATGTGGAACAATGCATTTCCATCTTTCTTCCTTTGTTCCTTCAATACATCCTTCTCAGCTTGTATGAGATTGTTGTATGCTACTATATCTGTTGGTTCTGCATAGCCATTCTGGACTATTTCCCATACTTCGTAACCTGTAAACAAAGCTTTCATAGTTAGAGACCAATATTCATAATTTTTACTAGAAAATATTGGAGTTTGCAAATTACCAGAAGTGGAAGCCATTCTTAATTGCTCTTCCCTTTGTAAATAGAATTCCTTCTTTCCGTAAACCAAGCTATGATACTAGATCAAGGGAAAAGCACACCGCGCAGTCAAGAGGATTGAACTGCGCAGTGAGTGACAGACTTATTTTTCTTTGCTCAGGACTTCACTGAACAAACACTTTTTTGACCACAAGCTTCTCAAAAATTAACTTCATAGATTAACTGCGTGGAGATTAACTACGCATTTCGACTTTCTACTGCGCAGTTGAGCTTCGCATAGTTAACTTCGCAATACATTACTTCGCATACTTCTCAAATACTTCGCAGATCAGTTAAACAAACTTTATCATGAAATATAAATTTTCTAAGGCATAACAACTAAAAAATCTTACACGAAGTTACTCCTTGTAAAAATAGAACTTTCACTACGATGAACTTTGTTGTGAATATTTATTTAATATTATTATTTATAAATTAATAGATTATTAGGTTACTAGTGAAAGGGCGTAACCCTTCACAATGTTGGATCAAGCCCTATAAAAGGCGATCTTATTGTAATTTATCATCATCATCTAATATATACTCCTATTTATTACTCAACATGAGAGTCGGATTCGACTATTAACAGTCCAACCGGATACAGTTGCTGCATTTGGTATCCGAGCGAAACACTCCTCCATCTGAGCTCGGATTCGGCTCACACTCAGAGTGGACTCGCTCCTCGCTAGGGGAGCTCAGACTCAGCTCATTCCTCCATTCCGCTGCATCACTCACTCCATTCCGCCTGTTGCACTTCCATCCACGCTTCCCCCCACAGTCGTCGCACTCCACAGCTCCTCCACGCCCAACAAACTCTTCGCTTGATCTCCATTCTCGTAACTTCTCATCCCTCCGCTGATCCCCACGCATTCTTGCAACTTCACATCCCTTCGCTGATCCACCTACATCTTCCATGGGGCTATAGCCTGCCCTACCCCACACCACATCCTTCCCTAACTCCCCACTCCTAGCTCACGCTTCACACTCCATTCCCACGACCAGTTCTCACTGCGCCACCTGCACCTGCCACCTCCTCCCCATTATCTACTCTCTTCGCTACCTACCTCCATTACAATTCCCTTCTTGCCACCTGCAACCTCCCCCGTCCATGCCCTCCTCCTTCCCCACACTCCTCCCTGTGCATTTCTCCTCCACCTTCCCTTCGCCTCCTCTCCCTCCCCGCGCTATTTCCTACGCGGCCCCCCTCCTATTCCCGTTCCATCCGCCCTACCTCCCTACAGCCACCACCACAATTGCCCCCACTCCCGTGTCTATCCGTTGCTGCTCCTCCTGCAGCTACCTCCACCTCCATGCCAATGGCCCCCCACTGAGCATTCCATCGCCCACGTCTGTTGAATGTTGCTCCTCCCGTAGCTCCCTTCCAGCCCTCCCACCACATCCTCTATTGCTCGCTACCCCTCCCTTCACGCTTAGACTCAACCCTCCATCAGCCCTCCCATCCGCCTGGGATTTGCCATCGCCACCTCCATCTACGCTCTATATGCATAAAACCCTACACAACACAAAACAAAAACAAAGTTTAATAATAAAAAAATATAATAATAATAATAATATTGTTATTATTATATAATATTATTTTTTATTAAAGTTTTTAATCCAAATTTTAAAATCAAATATATATAATATAATATAATAATATTATTATTATATATTTTTTATATTTTTTCCTTCACTACATGAGCAAAATTTCTTCATTATACAAGATCCATGGTGTCATTCAATAAAGAGTTGACAATGCTTTTTAAGCAACTCAAGAGGGAGAGAGATGAAATGGTCACTCCAAATCCACCCACACTTGATGATGATGATGAAAGTTATGAGGAGAAGAGATTGAAGGTCGTCGTCTCTCGTGGAATTAGAATGGGTAGAGATGACCTCAATGAGAGTCAAGCTAGTGTTGTTGATAAGTATCCAAAACATCGGCCAACTCCCAGTGATGACAATGACAGTTTTGAGGAAAAACGATTTAAAACCTATGTCTCCCATGGAATTGGCATGTATAGAGATGGCATTGATAAGAGCCAAGCCATTGTTGATAAATATCCAAAAGAGGACATATACATAGAATATGAGGAAGATAGAATAAGGAAACCTATTTTAGAAATTGAAGAAAAAGATGACATCAAAGCGACAGAGCATGTATGTGCATTAGATCAACATCCACCAGTTGTGGATCATGAAGTTGTAGATTATAGGTCTACAATAGCAAGTGACATTTCAAATGCAATTGTTCTTGTTGAGCAAGAGAAGACACTTGAACATTGTTCCCAATTAGTTTTATTAGATAAATCTATTGATCTGATTGATGAAGTTGGAAGCCATGGAAGTAGTAAGTGCCTACTTAAACATGTTGGAAGAACTAATGATGGTTCTACAAACACAAGTGTAGATAGTTATGTAGAAATTGTTTCTTTTCTCATTGTCACTTACGTTCCAAATGATGGTGAATATGACAATGGGCGTAATGTTGGTAAGCTAGAGGACATAAAAGGTATTTCATCCACGTCGTTAGGAAGTCCTGTGGAGCAAGTTACGATAGATGAACAACATTTATGTCGTTCCAGAATTAGATCCTTGGACACAGTCATATGGAAATCAGGAATGAAGGTCCTTAAATTTCCTTCCAATAAAGAAGCCATGAAGGCTACGATTTAGAGGAAACTAGTACAAGACCTAAAGATTTCTAATCAGATTGATGTCAGTTTAGATGTGCATATTTATTGTGACAACCACCACATATCTTTGAAATTGTTGGAATTTAAGTGCATAGATACTAAGATTGTAAGATGGAATCCATCTACAATAATATGGCTCTAGGAAATTGAGAAGACTGATGTGGAGCTTTTCAAACTTCAAAGTCTTAAGAATGACCATTGTCCTAATTTCCAAGATCGAAGAACATCTTTTAAAAATACCTCCATCATTATGACATTCAATGTTGGAACCACAACCAATGCAAAAAGTGGAAGTAATGAAGGTCCACAAGTGTTCATACATGAAATCCAAAAGGCGATATGGAAGACAAATAATTACAAATTGTATTGTTTCAAAAACTCACCACTTAAGCAGAAAGGATTACAACACAAATCCAGGATAAAGTTGATACTAGAAAAATTAGCTTTGAGGACAAAGCTCCTTAAAAGGGAGTGGCAATGCTGTGAATATTTATTTAATATTATTATTTATAAATTAATAGATTATTAGGTTACTAGTGAAAGGGCGTAACCCTTCACAATGTTGGATCAAGCCCTATAAAAGGAGATCTTATTGTAATTTATCATCATCATCTAATATATAATCCTATTTATTACTCAACATGAGAGTCGGATTCGACTATTAACAGTCCAACCGGATACAGTTGCTGCAAACTTATTTGAAAATCTTGATTTCTTTTACAACGCGTAAATGTAAAAAACATTCACACAAGTAAATATGGAGAAGATGTGTGCAAAGCAATATTGAACATTCTTGAGAATGAAACATAAAACTAAAGACTTATATATATTACCACAGTAAACTGCGCAACTCCTCAATACATGGAAATGAGTTTTCACTTTAATCTTTTACGTTCACAGAGCTTGAGCTCTTCAAACACTTTCTTTCACTCTTGCTCTGCACAATTTCTCTCTTTCACATCTCTGTCTGTGAGTTTCAACTATGGGCTTCTTCTTATAGAGTTTCATATTAACCGACTTAAGATCGCTTCACTTGGAAGCTACAGGATTGCATTAAACATTGTAATTAATTCTTACCTAAGAATTCTTGACATGCGAACTACTAACGCGGTTACATAAATACAAACTTAACGTGTGTCGGATTGGCTGCGAACTTACTGACAGACTAACATTGCAGACTCTGCGCGCTGACACAAAAATATTGACAAGCTGACTGACAGAGCCGGCGCATATCAGATATGCTATCAGCTCATAAATACATATTTCCAACACCAATTAGATAGAAACATCGTCCATTTTTTAAAATCTAGGAAGGTGATGTGATTGAGAAACCTATTTAACATCAGTTAGAAAGAAATATATTATAAATCGAGTTGTCTAAAACTACTACGATTTCGCCTGGAGAAAATTGTTTTTCAGACACGAATTTGTCAGAATCCGGGATAGAATTTTTAGAATCTCAAATAACAGTATTAATCCTGCATAATTTGGATGCCTTGGGGGTTTTCTAGGGAATTCATCTAGATGTTCAGAAAAATGATTTAATCAACACAAATCACCGAATATTTCGATTTCATATCGCCGGATTTCGACCAAGTTTTGGCTAGGCCCAAATCGTCGATCTTTTAGACTAGACAACTTCATTATAAATTAGTAAAAATGAAATAATCACTATAGGCATAATGGAATGAAATATTAGAAAACTCAGTCAAAATCATAATGTCCCTTGGTAAACCAATCATAAAAAAGATTCCTAAAAGAGAGAATGTATTGTGGGTTGAGGTATTTTTATGGTGGTTGAGCCCAAGAAACTTCATTTAGGTTACAAGTCCTCATTGTCCTTAACATTGTCTTTAAACTACCTTCCTTAGAGCTTCACACCCCTTATTGGTTCATAACTAACCTAGTTATGGTGCCCATATACCTCTCGTAGGTAATTGATACCATACAAAGGGCATATGTGGTGGTTTGAGGACCTATCCATGGCAGTTGAGCTTCATAAGTAAGGTGTAGGATTGGAGTCTCTTGGTTCCCTCCTTCGACTATGTTCAAGGTACAATACTCATTAATGGATCCCAAGACCTTCTAATGCCATCAGTATTCAACTCAAATGACAAAGACTCCTTGAAGATGGCTTGTGTCATGTTTTCTAGGTGTTATACATGGTACTTGATCCTGAGAAGGTTTAATTAAGGCATAAGATCGGTGTTTCCCTCGTAATCATTTTTATTCCTACACCCATTTCCAGTGCAAAAACCTACTCCCGTCACATGTATCCCAGTTAGAGTTTAGTGACCCCCTACAAAGATTTCATGTGTTTGTTAAAGGATTTGCTCAAGGTTATTGAACTCGAGAATATTTAAAAAGGTTCTAAGGCACTTATATTCATTCTTTGATGATATAGTTAAGGCATTGTGACTCATCCATGGTGGAAAAAACCTTGTAATGGATTCCATATGCCAACTCAAATGACAAACACTCCTAAAATAGCATGGTTCCATATTTTTTTTCAAGGTCCTTGATCTCAAGAAGCTTTGTTTAGGGCTTGAGGACCTTTTATCTCTCCCTTGAAATTTTTTATACCTCAAGATCCATTCCTAGTGCTCAAGGCCTAGATCCATTATGACAATATCCCTTTAGAAAGCTAAAAATACTCTACAGGATTCGATGTGGTAGTTCAAGGATGTGTTCATGCAAACCTAAGAAGTTGTGTTTAGAGACTTAGGTTGTTTTTTCCATCCCTTGACCATGTTCAAGAGCTTGATTCTATTGTTTCACTACAAATACCATGGTCAAGGAACTGGAACCCATCTATAAGGAAAATTTTAGGGGCGAAATGTAGCGCATGGGCTATTTTTTGATCATTTTTTCCAAAAAAAGATTCATCAATTTGCCTTTTTTTTTCAAAACTTTTCTCCCAAATTCCATGGATAAAAACATTTTACTCTAAAAATTGCAAAAATTATCCAAAAGCTATATAAAATCCTTAGAAATTTGAATAATTTTACAAAAAAAAATTCAAACATTTTATGGTTCTAAATTTAAGAACTAGTAAGATTCACCAAAGTTTCTACACTCTGAGAAAATTATGGACTCTTAAAATTTTCCCTACCCATCTATAAAGCACAAAACATCTTAATGACCCCCATATGCAACCCCTATGTCAATTATTCCCTAGTGATGGTTCATGTCATAGTTTATAAGTGTTGATCATGGCACTTGAGCTTGATCTTGTTTAATTAGGGCTTAAGCCCCTTGTTTCTCCCTTTGATAATCTTTAGACCTCAAGACCAATTCCAAGTGCACAAAACCTACTTGTAGTTTTGTATCCTACTCAAAGGCCTATATAAAGAATTACTACGAAGGAATTGTGTGTTGGGTTGAGGACTCATTCAAGGATTTTTATCTATAAAAGATTCAACAATATCACGAGGCACTTATTTTCCTCCTCGACCATGGTCAGGGACTCATGACCAATCCTTGACATGAAAAACCTACTAATATTGTTCATATCCAACTTAGAGGCCAAAATTTTCCCAATGGTGTGTATGTATTATGGTATGTAGGTGTTCTTGATGGTGATCAAGCCTAAGAAGTTATATTGAGGACCTAAATTCCAAGTGTCTTCCTTCCATAAGAATGGGATGTGAACTCGAGAAGGTTCATTTAGGGATTAAGTCCCTTATTTTCCCATTAACCAATTTTTGGTCCGAAGACCCATTTCCACTATACAAAACCTATGTCACATCCCTGCCTATCAATCTGACAAACAGAGGGGACATGAACAATCTATGCGATTCTAAATCCCCCCCCTCATGGCCAAATATGAAATTTATAATTTTATAAATGCATGTGCAGATGCATAATAAAAATGAACAATGGAAATTAATTTAATTACAGGAACATAACATGCATATACTAGCATATTCATCATTGGAATAAGAATAATAATAATCATCCATAATCAAACACAATTGTAATTTAACAAGTAAACACTTATATTTTAATTCAAGTTATCCAAGCAATTGGCTATGGAAGAGAAACATTCCACCCAACCGTAGGAACTATGTCTAGCTCTTTATCTCTCTACTAAGAGGCCACCCCCAAACCGAGCTATGTATCCACTAAGGAGGAACTACAAAATCTCACTCACATCCATAAGGACAAAATCTCATGCTAAGTCAGTGCACAGTTGGATTTTTCAAGCATACATAGAGACAAGGAAGGTGAATTCTAAGCTAGTGGGATTAGCCACATAGATACAAACATCTCAATTGGTCTTAACTAGCCTTGGCACCCACATTACCTATCGTTCCAAACACAAGGAAGCTCTCCTTCTTTGCTACACAGTTCCTTGGGTGCCCCTTCTCTCCAATTTTATTTAGGGTGATCATAGAAAGGCTGAAGCTGCTAAACCTTCAGAGATTTCTTTCCTTCATTGGTGATCTTCATGTCTATCACCTACCCAAATCTTTGAAAATTATTATTTTATTTGCAAAATACTTTATGTTAAATTTAATTACAAATTTTTGTAATTAAGATCAGTTTTGATCAAGGATGAATGTAATTACTGAATATTATTATTTAAATTAACTAATTAGGAGACAAACATCCAAGGGGACTGTTAAATGAGTGATCACTGACCCAATAGGAGGAATGGAAGCTGTTGGAAGGTATGGGACAGATGGCAACAATTGCATCACACCACTAGTTGTTGGTTATGGGACAACTACCCCTAAAAATGTAGCATTATCCCCCAGGTGGAGGGAGTGAGAAGGAAGCTCATTTAATGACCCAGTAACAACTGAAAAGGCCTAGGCAACCTACATAAGGAAAATTCGAATTGAGCAGGTAGCTCTTACACAATATTCTATAGAAATAATTTCCTCATGTGCATCAGGTGATCACTGAGAGATTTGAATAGGGAGGCTAGTGGTTAGTGCAAATCATAAGTCTAATAATTATTTGCTAAGGAGAACCAGAGGTGCTCGAGCAAGTCCTTTGGATTGCTAACTCTTGGAGATTCAACAAGTTACTTGCTACTACAAGAGGAGATCCTAAATTCCTAAGTTTCTTCCTCCTAGTGGTTCAGTGAATAGGCTCGGGGGTCCTAAGGAAAATACTTGACTGCTTTCAGGAATTGGTTGGGTGGAACAGTCTTCTTGGGCTGTTTGTTGCCCTACAGATTTACCCAGGTTTTTGCAAATTTTCTACTTTATCTCAGCTAATAGTTATGTTCTGTATAGTTAGTAATCTCTGTTTTGTGTTTCGAAAATGAATCAAATTCTAAATTTGTTTAAAGTCTGAATGTTAAAGTTTAATGATGTTTTGGAATTGATAAACCAATCTCTACATTTTTTCACATGTTGTTTTATGCATCGTACTCTAGTATAGAGACGCAAATTAAGGATAGATGAGAAGATAGGAAAAATTGCCATTGATTCGATAATTTAATATAGTATTTGAGTTACCTTTTCATTTTCTACCCTATAGATAATAACAGTAATAATTACTGTATAAAATCTAATATTTTGCAGAATGTTCTTTGTTTCATGAAAAACAACTCTGTTAAATTTCTATATAGTTACCTTGCATTTCTTTTCAATTACTATGTACATAAGAAATAGATAGAATTCATATTTCTATAAACCATATTATGTCGGCAATATAAATATCATAACTGCAAATAAATAATTGTGTTCATTATATCAAGGTTGTACATAACAGTCCTTACATAGTTTTCTACATTTTACATACACACATTGTTTTCATTTTTTTTTTTACTATAACCATTGCCTATGAATTATAGTTCAAATAGATATTGAAAAAATTATAAACATTATTATTGTCATCAGTCATTTTATTCATATAGATATTCTAAACTGTAAGTGTCGATTTCAAAACTGAGTTTCATATCAAACCCTAGTTAGGTTTCGATTCCCATTATCATTGTTTTACAACAAAAACAAACTCAATTTACACAGGCTATGGATCAAACCAAATTCTTTTTTGAAAATTCATTTTCAAACATTTAATATTATCCAATTAAAACTCAAACTAGGGTATAGCCCTGTTCTTTCCCAAAACAAAGAGAAGATCCTTTTCGTGACTACACTCTACAGAGTTATCATCTACAATAGAGTACATAAACCCTGGAATAGTTTGAAACACCACATTATCTACCTACATCATTCAAACACCTAACAATGACGAATAAGATAGAATGAAATAGCATAAATTTCATTATCATGGAGAAAAGCTTTGTATCCTCTGTCAACGAGCCTCGGCTCCACTTATATTTTCATAATTTAAAACAAACAGTTCGTGGATCAGAGTTTTCCAAACCATTACAAGTTCCAATTTTAAGAAGGGAAACCAATGTTTCGCAGAGAACAAATAGATACAACTCGTTTCCAAATGAAAATTGCACAAGGTGTATTACCGTTTTAAACATTACACTTCTAAAAACGAAAACCCCACAGGGTTTTATCACTTTCACAGTCGACATTACATACAGGGTGTCATCCCCATCAGTCTGAACTCTTAAACACAAGTCTACATTTACATCTGGACGAAAACTAAGTATCAAAATAAACGCAGAGAAAATAGACGAAGCTCATTCGTTGTAGAGTTTTCACTCCAACGTAAGAATCTTCTTAAAAGATCAACTGACAGACAATGCTGAACATGGCAAGACCGAAACAACCACATCATTCAAGACTGAAGGAGCACCTATGAGGGTTTTTGGAAGACCCAGAGCTTACCAGGATTGGAGCATGGCCATCCTATTCCAAACCCTGGTTCTTATTCCCCATTTCAAACACACTGCCTGCCATTTTAAACTGTTAAACGTTAAACATCATACTTGTTAAAACTATCAAACAAAAAAAATTTAGAAACCCTGACTTGGGTAGCCATTTACCTTTACAAGCTGAAGGCTGAGCTCTGTACATACGCCTGTACACAACAAAACCCTTGCTTCGCACGAGAACAGATAACCATTTAAATATTGGTTGCAGTAAGATATCCTTCCACTAAAATTCTCAGAGAAAGAAACATCCAACCTATCAACTTGTCAGAGTTACCAACCCAAGACTTAACAAATGTTCATGCCATTACAGAGACAGAGAACCTGCAACTTAAAAACCCTGACCTATAGGTCATGAGTTCGAACCCATTAACATCTTCTTCTAGCTCTACAAACCAGTGGCCTGTCGGCCCTAACAGACCGAAACAATAGCAAAGACTTAGAACACAATAACTTTCTATCAACCCAACACCCAACGCAACATTAGGGTTGGATCCAACAATCAGGATCAAAGTTGATCAACGATCGAAAACATGCCAATGCTCTTTGCATTGGAGCGAACAACAATCACATTTATTGCTCATTCAATATCATAGCAGGACCATACCAACTCTTGTACATGGTGGATAGTTAAAACAACCAGCTCAGAGGATTATCAACAGGAGGTATGACATAGCCACCCTTTTTATCACCTGTTACATTATTTGTATTACGTGGAGGCTTGTAAGTCCTCGTCACCAGGACGTTAGGGACGGCCATTATTGCAGGCCTGTATCACAATCACCAACGACGATTCATATCACACTCAAAACATCAACTTGTCCATCAAAATTAAATGCATGTCAGTACTCGTTTTCCAACGATATGATTTCAAACATTGTTACATAACGATATAATATTATATGTCATGGTATTTCGAATCCAAAGTCCATAGGGTTTCCAAGTTACGATTCATTACACACTTATTGTGTTATAATGGCCAACAACTATATATATTCCTATAATTCCAACCCTATGACGTATTAAATTCACATTGTTATGTAGATTAACATTGCGAAGTTTATATAGTTCCAAGTTATGATTTGCAGTTTGTAAATAATAAAAATATGACTTAGATATTAGTTGATAGAATAACTATAGTCACAATTTGACATAGTTTTATTTATTTGCCATTCATACAATAATAGATACAAGCATCTTAAAAAGCTTATAAGTATCACGTCTAGTTAAACATTGTAAGGATACGGTTGGAATAACCCATACATAGGAGATTTTAATATTACCCTTGTAACAGTGGTTGTGATCATACCAAAATCTATTATCGAAGTTATAAAAATAAATAGTTTGTATAATAGACATTCGATGGATCTGATGATGTAAATTTAGCATGAAGACTAACTGAATGTTATGAGTTCTTACCATATTTTCACATAACAAACGTTTAATGATTTGCTGTACATCTATTATGATAGTAATATGAAGATAATTAATAATCTTAAGACGATGACAAAACCAGTTACAAACAATGATAAAAACTACAACGATAAAACTATCAGTTTGATGACGTTCATAGATAAAGCATTACTGAGTTGTAAGACAGTACTTGAAAATGGTAACTATAGCTATAAATTCATACCTGTATGCTTTTGTGAGTCGCAACAGTTTCTAAACATTCTATTTTATTTACAACGTTGATTTTGAACTTTACACGTACTTGAGTTTACGAAATCATGGAAACTCTTACTTGTCGTCTACACATAAAACATTCAATTTGCTTTAGCGTTGCAGCTAAGTAAGCCCCAGGGTACCTCATAGGACACCCTTATGCATCAAAAGTCAAACTGTCAGTATCATTGCAAAAGAAAAAGTGTCGCATCATATTTCCGACTTGTTAGCTCATTTGTCATCATAATCATGTTTATTAGTTATGTGTTAAATCTGCCATTGTTATATTGCTGCTAAACAAAAATTAAAATTATGTTTAGTACTAACAACCTTAAATTAATGTTGTCATACTTTACAATTATTATTTCCGCAATTATAATTATCATAATTAATGCTGTTATCAAAATTTTTAAATTTTTATGAAAATTTGGGATGTTACATGTGGTATCAGAGCTCATGTTAGAACTCTAGGCCTGAAAGAGGTCCAAAAACACGCAGCAGAAAATTTTATACAGCAGAAAATTTTACTAATTTGAAATTTTAATTATTATGTTATCTAGAAATTATTTTCAATTACAGGTATGGAGAACTTAGCTGAACAATTAGATGACAGATTTGAGCCAAATAGTCACAGCTCAAGACATCACTATGTAGTTGAAGGTCACAGTGAACTAAATAACAGTTCATCAGAACTGTTACGTGCTTTTCATGAATTAAAAGTAGAAATCAGATCGATGAAACAAGATAATGAAAGGATTCTGCAAGCACAAGAAAAATTAAACCAAGTGCTGTTTGAACAGTGCCCGACTGAGGAGCAGGAAAGAGATAATGAAAATATCTCCAAAGTTGAGGATCTGCCTCATGCTAATAAAAATTAGAACATGAAAACCAGTGAGGTGAAAGACAGCTCAACCTCATTAGGAGATGCTATTGAATTATGTGAAAGGAAACATAACTACACCAGTGATAGCAGTGAAGGAGATTCCAAACCCAAAAGGAAAAATCATAAGGAATATGAGCAAATTTCTGGAGAATTCAAAAAGATTAGACCTCCAACTTTCAATGGAGAAACTGAGAAAGGCAAGACAGCTGAAGCTTGGCTGTCCGGTATGAAGAAATACTTCCAGATCTATAACTATTCAAAGTTCTTGAAGGCAAAAATGGCAAAAATCTAATTTTAAAGTTTTTTTAGCATAGAAATACAAAATTAAATAAATCCAAATAACTTTATTACTTTTTAAAATTAGATTAAGCAAAATTGATCTCATTAAAAGTGAATAACTATTAAAAGAGATTTTAGTTCATATATACTCAATATGGTTATTTAAAGAAAACCACACCACCATCTATACACATCATAGTAGCAAGATTCGAGTAAGAATTTCAATACGATTAGGATACGATACAGAAAAATATATAACGAAAAAATCAAGTACGGCTAAAATACGGCAGTAGACATCTTATAAATACAAAAAACATGCAATTTTAATTTAAAAAAAAAAAGATTATACATAAATCATTCCAAATTATAACATATCATTCAGTATTCATTGAAAACAATTTGAAACATATCTCAAATTCAAATAAGATACATGGCATATCATATAATATAACAATGTTTACGATGTCATCATCCCCATTCCCTCACAAATCCTAATAGAATTACTAAATAAATAGTAAAAAGCATAAAAATAAAATTTATAAAATGACTTGAAACTTTAAAAATAAAACTTAAAAATATACATAAATCTACTTTTATCTAAATGGCTTTAAAAAAATGAATAACAAATGAACTACCTAAATACTTTTGTACAAAATAACCTACAAAAATATAACAAAGTAACTACCTAAATACTAAAAAGTAAAACATAAAAGCAAAAATTAAAATAACAATTATATATAAAATTAAACTTAAATAAAAAAACTACGTGTACTCCTGTAATACTAAGTTAGTATATTAGTAAGTTATTATTAGTAACACATATGATATAAAAGTCTTATTAATAAATTATAATAACTCTAAATAAATATTAATAAATTATAATAATTGGTTGAGTGTATCGAACTCGTATCATCCTGAATATTCGTGGTATTTTTAACTTTGTTCAAATTTCAGTACAGCTACTATTAATACGACCGTATTTTGCTACTATGATACATATATCAAATATTTACCAAAATTTAACATAAATCACTAAACTAAGTTGCAATTTTGCTTTATACTAAAAAGATCTATATTTTTTCTAAAGTTATTATCATAAATATTAATTAAAATATTTATATAAATACTTTATAATTAAATATTGAAATATATGTTTGAGGATTTATTTTTTATTTTTAAAAATTGAATTTTAAATTAAATATTTAATAAAATTTTAAATTAAAATTTTATTTTAATATTAAATTAAAAATTATAATTATAAATAAACTAATATTAATAAATTTATATATTTAATTAAATTATAAATAAGTTATTAAAAAAGTAAATAATTAATTATATATATATATACTTTTTATTTAAAATAAAGATAAATCTAATACAGGCCTTGCTTTTTATTTATAATAATATAGATGTAATACAAATGAGATAAAAACAAAAATATCTAACTTCCGTATAGAAGATCTATAAAATGCTAGAGGATAGAGTGTGGATGGTGCCTGTAATTCCATAAACAGGACTACATATTACCATGTCTACAAACTAATGAAATTAAATATTTTGATTAATTGAATTAAACTTAAATCAACCTACGAATTTCTTTTTTATTGGATTAAATTCAACTTTGATTACGTTGACGGATTGAAAAGCTTGAATATGTGAGCGAAAGTTTATTCGTGTATAAAGAAATTCTTTTGGTCAGGCAAACACAGAGTTTGTTAATACAAATATGTTATTTTTCGTCACCTGCGCCCAGTTTTCTGTTCTGTTTGACATGAAAACGTTGAACACTAACATCTCTCTCACCACCATCGCTAAGATTTTTTTTATATTTTGTTGTGGATTATTATTTTTTTCAATTTTTTTTATATCTTGTTGTGGATCATTAATTTTTTTCAAAGCGTAATCTCATTCATGGTTCTTGTTCTGAAGGTGACGCGTTTTCAATGTGGAGGGTTCGTTGTTGGACTTGGCCTCCCAAACTGCATGATTGACGGAGCGGGGTACTCACAATTTCTTCAGGCAATCGCTGAGCTCGCCAGAGGAAAACCCGTTCTATCTGTAACACCTGAATGGAAGAGAGAAATTCTTAAACTGCGAATCCCACCTACCGTTAACTTTGATCACAAAGAATTTGGTGGCATTAACCCAAGCAGAAGTAGCCTGATCGATGTAACTGCCACTGGAGGTCTAGTCCAGGGCTCATTTATCGTCACTGCTCAATCTCTAGTTAAACTCAAAAGAATGTTTTAGCAGGTAGGACAAAAGATGATGAGCAGCATTTATATTGTTCAAGATTTGAAGCCTTGGCCGCATTCGTGTGGAAAACAAGGGTGAAGGCCCTTAAAATTCCTTTGGATGAAGAAGTATGCCTTCGTTTTGCTGTAAAGGTGAGAAAGGTGTACAAACCACCACTCCCAAAGGGGTACTATGGTAACGGTTTCTTCGGTGCGTGCGTTGCGGTTTCTGCTAAAGTTGTATGTGAGGCTTCGCTTTGGGATTTGGTGAGACTGGTGAAGAAGGAAAATGCGAGAGTGACAGCGGAACTCGTTTTGTCTGACTGCAGCCGCCTGGGATACTCACTAGCGGATTTCGGTTGGGGAGAGGCAGTTAACGTGACTCCAGTGACCTATCGATTAGTTCAATTTTGCATTTTCCTTCCACCCCCAAATACAAATACAGATGATAAGAGTAAAAATGGCATCAAAGTTATTACATGCTTGCCCTCTAAAGCAATGGAAATATTCAAGTCACAAATGGAAATAGGAAGTGATGTCCAGCGTGCTCTACTGTGATCGTGATATATATTTTTATAATATCTTTAGTACACTATAGGCTGCAGTAAGATTGGGGAGTTACAGATGAGATCTGTACTACACTTACAGTTTTATCCACAAAACTATGATTGTGGAACTATGCACTGGGTTTTCAATAATCTTGAAAAGCAGAAGTTTGATTGAGTGTATATGCGCATTGTCTTAGGCAGCTTTTTATTTTTGCAAACTAATTTGCTCATACATTGGTTAGTGGGTGATTTGCTAGTGAAATAAACCAATTAGATAGAAACATCATCCATTTTTTTAAAGCAAGGAAGGTGATGTGATTGAGAAACCTATTTAACATGAATAATATCAGTTGGAAAGAAATATATTATAAATTAGTAAAAATGAAATAATCACTATAGGAATAATGGAATAAAAAATAAGTAAACTTATTCGAAATCATAATGTCCCTTGGTAAACCAATCATAGAAAAGATTTCTAAACGGTGGGGTGTAGGTAATTTTTATGGTGGTTGAGCTCAAGAAACTTCATTTAGGTTACAAGTTCTCATTGTTCTTAACTTACCTTACTTAGAGGTTTACACCCGTTAGTGGTTCACAATTAACTTAGTTATGGTGCCCATATACCTCTGGTAGGTAATTCATACCATACAAATTAGTTCATATGTAGTGTTTTGAGGACCTATCCATGGCAATTGAGCTTCATAAGTAAGATGTAAAATGGTTGTGAAATGAAAAAGTTATGGAATAAACACTAACGGTATGTTTTTTGACTTAAGGAGTGATGACACAAGAAAATTAGGAAATAAATAGAAAATCTCAATATTTTTTTTTTAAATTACATATTTGGAATCTGCATAAAAAATTCTATTTATGCCTAAAATTTCGTCAATAATGGTCATGTACGTCATGCTGTAGAGAGCGGTGAAAAACAGGCATATTGAGAAAAATGGTAGAAATATCTAATTAGCTATGGTTTAGTAAATTCCATAGCACAGGTTTGTTAAGTCCGAACCAACCACATAGGACTGTAACTGACACGCGAGCACGGGAGGATTGGGTGATTAGGTGATCAAAAACATGCGCGCGCTATGTTCAAATTCAAATAATGCATGCGCATTATATATGAATTCAAATTTTATTGTTTTCACGCTCAATGTTATAAGAAACGCGTGCGTGTTTCTTATATAAAAAATGCGCTAGCGTTTTGTATATACATAACGCGCGTGCATTATTATCTTCACAAAATAATGTTTTGTGCATTTCCTATATAAAACATGTGCTAGCGTTTTGTATATGCATAACGCGCGCGCTTTATTATCTTCACAAAATAATATTTTGAAGTGTTAGATGGAGATAAACGGCGTGAGAGAAAGATGATGGTGATGATGAATATGATGAAGATGATGGTGATGATGAATACCATGATAAAGATGATGATGATGATGAAGATGGTGATGATGATGGTGATAATGATGATGATGATGAAGATAATTATGATGATGATGATGAAGATAATTATGATGATGACGATGATGATGATCATGGTGATGATGACGATGAAGATGATGGTGATGATGAAGACGATGAAGATGATGGTGATGATGGTGATGACGACCATGCAACGATGATGAGGAGGAGGAGGAGGAGGAAGAGGAGGAGGAATATGGTGATGACGATGATGATGACAATGATAGTGATGAAGATGGTGATGAGGAGGATGATGATGATGAAGATGATGATGAATATGACGATGAGGATGATGAAGATGAAGATGATGGGTGATGATGATGAGGATGATGATGATTATTGATCATCATCATCATCTTCTTTATCATCACCATCATCACCCTCATCGTCATATTCATCATCATATTCATCATCATTGTCATCCTCATCGCCATATTCTTCATCATCATCGTCATCTCCATCTTCCTCATCATCATCATTGTTGTGGTCATCATCACCATCATCTTCATCGTCTTCATCATCATCATCATCTTCATCATTATCATCATCATCATCATAAACATCATCAGCATCTTCATCATCATCATCATCATCTTCATCTTGATATTCATCATCATCATCATCACCATCATCGTCTTCATCATCATCATCATCATTGTCATCGCTCTCTCTTCCCTGGTTTTACACCTCTCTCTCTACCTCTCTCTCTCTCTCTCTCTCTCTCTGTGTGTAAACCCCCCTCCCTCTCCCTAACCTCTCCCCCATCCCTAACCATCTTAATATTTCTATCTCTCTGCTACTCCCCCTAGCCCAAAACCCCCCCTCATCTCTATCTCTCTCCCCTCCTCTCCCTATCCCTTACTAACCCGGGCTCTGTCAGTCTCTTTGTCTTCTCTACACCTCCACCTACCTCTAACCACACCTCCCATATCTCTTTCTCACTCCCTAAAAACTAACAGCCTCTCCTCTCTCTCTCTCTCTCTCTCTCTCTCTCTCTCTCTCCTTGCCCCCCCCCCCCCCCCAAACCATTACTAAACCCTTCTCTCAGTCGCTCTCTCTCTCCCCCTTGCTAACACCCCTCCTATCCCCTTACCCCTAACTAACCCCCCCTCTCTCACTCTCTCTTCCTTGCTTCTACACCTCTCTCTCTCTCTCTCTCTCTCTCTCTCTCTAGCTTGCTCGCTCTCTCCTAATCCCCCCTCCCTTACCACTACATGATGATGATGATGATGATGGTGATGATAAAGAAGAGGATGATGATGATCAATCATCAATTATCAATAATCATCATCATCATCATCATCTTTGTCATCATCATCATCATCATCATTATCTTCATCATCATCATCATCATCAC
>BSBM01003015.1:0-27500 GCA_027924585.1 Larix kaempferi
ATGGGCCGAATCCAATTTGGTGAGATTTTTAATTAAAATCTTTTCGCTTCGGGATCGCCTTATAAAGCTCTTTGACCTTAGAATTCTCAGTACGTTGCTTTTACGCGATCTACGTAAAAGAAATCCATATTTTTTGATAAAAGGTGTAGTAGTACTTACATTCTCGGTCCTCATATATCACGTCAATCATAAAAGTAGTATGATCGAGAGAAAAAATTTCTGTTTGATGAAACTATTTCCTATACATATAAACTTTATGGAACTCGGAAATGAAACATCGGAAGAATATTTAAAACCTTTAAACAAAAATTGGTTTATATTTCCGCATCTTTTCCTGTCTTTCCAATTGAAAAGATCTTACAATCGATCCATAGAGCATTCCAATCCCATTAGTTTCAATTCAGGATATGACAGGAACATTAACAAGAAGGATGAGATGATCGCGGAGAATCAAGGACCGAGTGAAACTCATTCGAAGAAGGATGAAAAAGATATCAATTCGAAGATCGATTCGACTCTCAGTTCAACCGAAAATGAGTATTGGGAACCTGAAAAAGATCTTTGTGAAGATCCATTCACAAGAAATAAAACAGAGATTGAGCAACAAAGAGAAAGATCAATTCTTTGGGATCTTTCTTCTATTGAAAGAGAACAAACAAAAAAAGAATCAGATTTGTCCTCAAAGTGTTTCTCAGAATATTCTCCAATCTCTTGGGCGAAAGAATTATTTACAAAAGATCCAAGATATATGGACGAGAATTCCTTTCTGAAGGAAAGGAAAAGATTAATTGATAATTTTACAAAATCAATTCGTTATTTTTGTTCTTACATATTGCCAATAGATGAACCGTGTATGGGTGGTCCTAGTGCTACTAAGAAGCCCATTAAAAATTTCAACTTATTGAAAAGGCAACAAGATGTTTTTTTCCAAGATTTAAGGAATTCAAAATCCTATTCATTAATGAATAGGATAGTTGATCTATGGAAGATAAAAACATATTTTGAAATTGAAAATCCTTCCTCGAATTGTGCTATTTCATCAGATCCCGGATGTACTATTCTTAGAAAGCCAAGTTATATGAACCGATCCGACTGTATTCAATCTATAAAATGGAATTTTACTCTGCCTTGGAATCTATCTTCTACATTCTGTGATCAAAGCAAAGGACAATACATATGGCTCAACAATTTGAGATTGAAAACGAAAAAAATTGTTCTGAAAATAACAGATCAATTCACTCTATCAATAACTAAGCCTAGTAAGGTTCATTATCAAATTTCTTTTGATATTGATTATAACATGAATCCATTATATGAACTCAACAAGAATGGATCGTTGAGATCGAATCGGATCTTTAACCACAGAGAGAAATTGAATAATAAATCTTTATGGGTCCTCCTTAATATTACTGATAAAGAGGATGAATATTTAGATCAAATAATCGACAAAGAATTAAGCCAAATCAATTCCAAAAATCGCTTGGAGATAGGAACCCCTCTTAACGATTATAGAACTGAAGCTTTCAATTGGTATGAATCAATTCGGTATAAGATTGCCGGGTATTCAGAAAATGCATTCAATAGATTCTATTTTATGAGCAGGTTAAGTCGCAATTTAAAGGATCAAATTCGAACAAATTGGATAGCAAATGAAAGTTTGAATAATGTAACGAAAAATACAATTGACCGGCATTCATCCAGTTGGAGAAAAAGTCAGAGAGAATGGTTCAACCATTCTATTATTCGAACGGATAAACATATCAATCGGAATTTGAATGTGTACAAATGGTCCAATCAGACCGAATACTTTATGAAATATTTGAAACATGTTTTTTCTAAACAAAACTATTTTCAAATAGTGTTCGATCCAATTGAATCATGTACTAATACTAATCAAGATTCAATTGGTTGGTCTGTAAATCCCAACAAAAAAGATTATTCAAAGTTTTCTTCCCTTTTTGAAATTACTGTGGAGATCTTAAATTCGAAGTTCGATATCATTTCGAAGTTCAATTCTAAGTTCGATATTTTCATTTCGATTTTGGATTTTCGCTTTAATGAGCTAAAAAGTCTTAATTATCAACGATTAAATGAGTTGTTGGATCCAATTGGTGCTCTAATCGTTCATTTCAAAACATTCAAACCCTTTCTTTTGGATGACCATAATCTTTCACAAAGATCAAAATTATTGATCGATGAAGGAACAATTGCACCATTTGTTCCGAATGAGATACCGATTAATCCATGGATTATTGACTTATTCGATAATGAAAAGAATCGCATGGAATCGTTCGATAACACTGATTTTTCGACGATATCCAACGATCGAGACAATTGGTTGAATCCCGTGAAACTATCTGATCAGAGCTCATTGAGAGCTTCTTTTCACGGAGCAAATACGCTCCAATTTTTTGATTATTTGCATCATCCTCGGTCAAATTATAGGAAGAGATTACCTTCTTATATGGAAAGAATTCATATAAAAAGGAAGAATCTTACATATGGACAATTATTCAATCTTTTACCCATCCACAACAATCTCTCTTCTTTGCCCATTGGTGAAATAGGAACCGTTCACTCGGAGAAAGAGACTATTTCATTCATCAAGTCACAAGTATCTAACATATTATTACCTAAATATTTACAACGAAAACGAAGTGGTGACCAAACATTTGTATTAATCTATGACTTGTACAGATCCTTCAATTTACTAACTCGATTGAATCCATTCGTTCGTGACAAGAGATATCTTTCCTCGATCGAAGATATTTCTACAACGCCTTTAACAAAAGAACAAATAGTCAATTTGGAAAAAACTTTTTGCCAGTCTTTTTTCAATAGATCCGATTCAGAAGAAAACAACCTCGATCAGTACCTTAAAAAGAGTTTCAGTTCAAACACGGGTCTTATTGAAACTCAATCTTATAAAGATGATTTACTATCCGAAATATTTCCCAAAAAGAACCAGGAAATGTTTCATCGTATTCAAGATTGGTTTGTAACCGAAAGTTTTCAAAACATAATTGGAAACGAAGGCATAGATGGGAGGAGTACCGTTTCCAATTCATCTCAAGAGGAACGGGATATTCTACCATCACCGCGTTTTAATGAATGTGTTAAGAAACAGGAGATGTATAGGTTCTATCGAATAGATAGTATTTTTTCAAAATGGGATTTGTTCAAAAAATATATGCCATGGTTTTTTACTTCTGCATGGTGTAAATATATTGAAAATATTCTTTTAGATACTCTTCCGGAGATATTACTACATGGCAGTAATCCATTTGTATCGATTTTGCGAGATAGTCAGCATAATATTATGCATAAATTTAATTTATTGTGGGAACCTATACAATGGAAATTGAGAACGAATCTTTTCAAATTGATTTTTAGATTCAGAACGAATCTTCTGAATAATTTTTTGTTTCTAAATAATCCTTTGGATTCTGCTTTATCTTCCTGCGAGGATTTTTTAATAGAAGAAACTAATTCATCAGTTCCATTAATATGGGCACATCTGAGATTATTAAATGTTCGGGGGTATGAATATTGGATTCTTATCCCTTTTGTCGTCTTTTTTGGGTATTGTGTTCTTCAATATTTTCAAGTGATTTCCTTAATCTTTATCAAATTAAAGATAGACTTTGAACTCATCAAGTATTTAAAGGATCCGTCGTACGTGATAGAGTTGCAAAAAATGACTCTCTTGTTCTCTGATATAGGGGACACATCCAGCTCTTCTTCTATCAAGAGGAAGATGAAGAATAGAAAGCTTAATTTGCCCATAACTAGAATAAAAGAGTTGAACAGATGGTGTTCCAGCATGGATATATCCGAAAAAGAGATAGAATTACTAGTTCAGTTTCTAATGACAGGAAGAAACATTTCTCAATATGGATTGAATTTTACTTACAGTCAGAATTTCAAGAAGGAACCGGGTTCTCTAATCACTGAACAGCCGGGAATTATTTACTTACAATATGTGGCCTACACTTATCAAAAAGATCTAATGAATTACGAGTTTGATCAATTTTGTTTAACAGAAAGATCGGTATTCCTTGCTTTTTGTCAGAAGATTACCTCTTCACAAATATTTATTCAAACCAATCCCGCATTGAATAAAACCCCTTTCTCACTCCACTCAGGATCATTACTTTCCAAAGGGATTTTACTGATAGCTCCTATAGAAACTGGTCAATCCTGTTTGGTCAAAAGTATAGCAACAGACTCTTATGTTCCTTTAATCAAAATATCTCTGGACAAGTTCTTGCATGGTCAATATTTAAATTACCCTGATACTCAAAGTATTGATCCTGATTTTGATAATTTGGTGACAGAAAAAATGCAACAATTCCATCTTACCTTTGAATTGGCGAAAAGAATGTCTCCTTGCATAATTTGGATTCCAAACATTCATGAACTGAATGTCAATGACCTGACTCTTGGTTTAGACTTAACTGAGTCTTTCCTTGGTTTATTACTGCACCATATCTCTAGAGATAAAGATTCTCTTAGAAATATTCTTGTTATTGCTTCGACTCATATCCCCCAAAAAGTGGATCCAGCTCTAATATCTCCAAATCGATTAGATAGATCGATCAATATTCGAATGCTTGTTAACCTACAACGACGAATGGAACTTCCTATTCTTTTAGGTATGAAAGGGTTCTACTCGGAAAAAGAGTGGTCCTCTTCCAATGAATGTGCATCTAGAACCATAGGTTGTGATGCACGAGATCTAACAGCACTGGTCAATGAAGCCTTATTAATTAGTATTACCCGAAAGAAATCAGTTATAGACACTAATACAATTCGATTAGCTCTTCATAAGCAAATTTCGAATTTTCAATCTATGGATGGATCCGATCAAAATGACAAAATACTTATCTACAAGGTAGGAAAGGCTGTTATACAAAATACACTTCGAAGGAATTCTCCCATGAATTCTCTATCTACCAAAAAGGAAGTATGGAAGAAAAGGTTTTCTTATTTGTCCGAATGGTATTTAGAACCTTCGATTGCCGAAACAACTATGAAGGAATTAACTATACTCCCCCATATTTTGAGTTGCTTGGCCGGATCAGCGGCTCGAGATTCTTGGTCTATATCGGAACGAAATAGAGAGAATTGGATTCCTCTAGATAGATTCGCTGAGCATGATTTTTATCTAGCTTCTAGTCTTTTAGAAAGTCTTCTGGTGGAGTTTCCATGGTCAGGAATATGTCGGGGTAAGTCCGATAAGGATCAAATTACATTTGTTCCTCAGCCCAAAACGAGAAATAATCTAGATATTATACGATTTCTGAAAGAATATGAATTGAAGTTTATACAAGAAACTCTCGGCACAAAACAAATGGATAGGGATACGGATGAAGAATTGATCAGTAAAGTAGTTTGGGCTCCTAGGATCTGGCGTCTTAGTTTTTTTCGCAGTAATCGATTCGATCGTACAATAAGACCCAATGAGTTGGGATCTTCGTATAAGTTCGGATCGGTTAAAGAAAAGCAGAGAGGAAGATCTCAAATTTCTATAGAATATTCGATGCAATATAAACCCTCCAAGAAACCATTGTTCTTTTTAGGAAGACGATTTCTTTGGGATTCCTTCCTATTTCAAGAGCAGCACCTTGTGTTTTCACGCCGAGAATTTTTCGCAAATGAAGAACTGCTAAAAAGGCTTTATATTACTCATAGTTCAATGAGAAGAGCATCAAAATATGGTTTTTTCCCTAAAAAAAGTCTCCAAGGTGCTTTTCGTAGATATAATTCAAAATCCATGACCAATTCGGTTTTTATAATGAATGAGTGGAAACCTATAGGAAAGGAACATATCGAGGATTTCAAACGCATTCAAGCAATTAGTATCCAATTGGAACGTATGCAGCCATATTCTCCTCTATTTACATATCAACGTTGGTTGATCGAAAATCCGAGAGAAAAGGTTGACCGCTTCGAATCGTTAATTCATCGCCAAAGATGGCTCGGAACCAATAGTTTATTATCTAATGAATCTTTTCTTTATAATACTCTATCCGAGAGTTATCAATATTTATCAAATCTGTTCCTATCTAACAGAATGTTATTGGATCAACTGACAAAGACATTGTTGGATAAGAAATGTCTTTTTCCAAATGAAATTGAACACTCAATTCATACAACAGGATTCAAATTTAACATCAGCCGGGAGAATCTGTAATCATCGATGAAAGAGCAATGGAATATGGAATTAAGTAAAACAAAATGAACCGGGCAGTGCAGTAGGGTCGTGGAAACCAATGAGAAGTTCTACATATGCTCCGATTTAAGATCCTATAAGAAATCCTTTCCTGGTATTGTCCAAGAATAGTAAGTATTTAGAGGAAAAAAAAAGACTTGATAGATCTTTAATTTTAAGATAGGTTTCTCACTCCGAGATCTCGACCATGTAAGAGTAAGCATGGTAAGGACTAGAGTCACAGGATCCAACGTAAATATAGTGTTTAGGTTCGGTTGCAACCCCCGGATCTTGCAAGATCTTGAGAGGGGTATATGGTCAATCTATGTATCTTGCAAGACCTTAACAGATTCTTCTCAATCTGTGTCCTTAATGAAATATACTTCATAATACGAGGGTGGACCATTTCGGAAATGAAATAGAGAAGATCGCCAAGATCCTGCCTGTGATCCACTGTCCTATTCTAACAGCTTGAACTTGTAGGTAATTGTCGGAATACCTCGTATCAACAGATACGAAGGAAATCTATCCCAGTCTATTGAGAGATTCTCATACGAGATTTGCCATTGGATTGCTCATTCAATAAGCATGATAAATTTTATGCCTTGAAGAGGACTCGAACCTCCACGCTATTAAGCACGAGATTTTGAGTCTCGCGTGTCTACCATTTCACCATCAAGGCATCCCGAAAGTGAATCCTATTCCATGAATAGGATTCATATATATATTGAACATATCCCGATATGTTCAATATATATAGAATATATGTAAGAGATAGCGTATTGGAGTATTGATATCGATCGGTCGTATAGGTTCATAATATAGAATCCAATTCTTTTTCTTTTTACTTTCATTATTTGGAGGATATTTCATATACATAAAGAAGATGACTGAACATCTTTTCTTTTTCGATTTAATAGAAGCCTAAAGAATTTAATATGGTACCAAATAACAATATGTAAAGAACAGGTTCGATCCTATTATATCTATTCCTGAATAGAACGGAGCGGCCAGATATCCATATTTCAATAGATAGATCTCTATGTGCATATATATCCATTGCCATGCGTTCGTTCGATGAAGATAGGAACGAACATCGAAGATTCGATTCAAGCGGCTGGAGCAGCTATTTTCGGAGCGAAAGAAAAGCAACGACTGGAATGGGAGAGTTGTTGAAAGGAGGATCCCTCACATCCTTTCTCTCATTCAGAACCGTGCATGGGACTCGAATCTCGCACGGTTCCTAAGTGATAAAGAAGGAATAACATAATTATCTGATTCCTTTTTTATTACCTTCCTCGCGTATGTATGTATAAGACCAAATCTATTCAATCAATAGAAAGTATTACCAATCCCTCTTACAAAATCTCTTTGTTAATTCAAAGATATTAGTTGTTTCTGACCTTGCTTTACCTTAATTGTTATTTTGACAAAAAATGTTTGAAAAAACCTTTTTTTCGGTAAAAGTGATGTCTTGGTCCGAGTGGGGGTAGGGATAACAGTCCTTTTCTTTATCTTTTCCACATGTCCATAGAGTTTTGAGAGATATAAAAATTGATAAAAAAGAAAGATATCTATTCACTCTATTTTATTATAGAGGTAATAATTTGTAGAACGAATCGCACTCCTTCATATACGTAAAGGGTCCATTGATGTAAAGGAACTGGAGAAAGTTCGAATCCAATTCCTACAGTTATGGATATAAGAGCAATCCAAATTCCTGGAGAGTTCTAAATTTGTGTATCTATTAGACCATTTACTATTTATTGAAGCTCAATCTCTCCCCCGGATAGACCATATAGCCAAGAAAGACCATAGACCAGAATGGAAAAACTTGCCCCACCCATAAGTAAATATTTCATAGTAGCCTCATTGGGTTGGAGCGTACATCTCTCTTAGTATATCAATATAATAGATAAGAACATGAACTGAAACATTCTGAAGCTATCAAGCCATTAGCACCACGTAAAAACATTCCTCCTAGAGCAGCTGTTAATATGAATAAAAGAAACTCTGTTATAGCCATTTCTGTACATTGAATGTACTCCACGGATAGAGGAACACATAGAGTTGAACGTAGTAAATTGATGAATCGAAATATTTCGTTTCGTTTCAATTGTTCGTTCGGAAATGACCCAAAGAGCTGATAATAGGTTCTTCTCTCCATCGAAATGATAAGACCGCTATGCTTATTACTAAACTTTTTAAGAGATGAAATAGGACCAAGCTATATCTTCTTGATCAGGGATTAAATTGATCATCAAGAATTAGGCCGAGAATCAGGATACATTCTGGCCGGGGAAAGATAACTTCCATGGAAGAAAAGCAAATGAAACTCTTTCAAATGATCTCAGGGTATAATTGAAAATGAAGTTTTCACTTTGTACATGCCAGATCATGAATTAGTAATTTCATTCAATCTCTGAAAGAGTAGAAATATGTTCCAACTTCCAATTTTCGGAATAGGAGATTTACATAATCCTCATGAATAGGATCGAATATTCCTCCATAATCTATCTCCTTATTCCTTAAGGAAGCCTTCCCAAGAGGACTTAGTTGATCTATCTATGATTTATGTTCCTTCTTCTTTTTTCTCTTTTGTTCCGATAAAATGGATCCATCCCGATCCGAACGGGAATCAATTTATAATTTATCAGGATATGTAAATCAACTATATAGATAGGTAGATCTCGCTCGATCCTTTTTATTAATTAACGGAAATGTGCAAAAGCTCTATTGGCCTCTGCCATTCTATGGGTCTCTTCCTTTTTGCGTATAGCATTGCCATTCCCTCTGGCAGCATCCATTAATTCGTGACTCAATTTGAAATCCATATTTCGACCCGGACGTTTTCGAGATGCCCCTAATAACCAACGAATGGCAAGTACTTTTCCTTGTGTAGATCTTATCTCGATGGGAACTCGATAAGTTGATCCACCCACACGTCTTGCTTTTACTGTGACATTGGGAGTTACTCTACGTATTGCTTGGCGTAGAACAGATAGTGGATTTTTCTCTGTCTTTTGTTGAATATTTTTGATGGCTCGATAAAGAATTCGATAAGCCAATGATTTTTTCCCGTTTTTAAGAATACGGTTAACCACCATGTTAACTAATCGATTATGATAAATAGGATCGGATTTTGCAGTTTTTTTTTCTGCAGTACTTCGCCGTGACATGAGTGTGAAAAAGGTTCAAGAATCTATTTCATAAAGGCTGAAAATAAATCATTTATTTTGGCTTTTTGACTCCATATTGTAGGGTGGATCTCTAAAGGTATGAAAGATCTCCCTCCAAACCGTACATACGACTTTCGTCGAATACGGCTTTCCACATGATTATATCTGCATAGATGAGATATATTCTTTATGCATATAATTCTGTTTACTCACTCTCGATTGAGTATCCGTTCCCTTTCTTTCTTTTGCTATGATTGGAAATCCTGTATTTTACATATCTATACGATCAAGTCCTTAGGTTTACAAAATAGTGTATAAAAAAAGTGTTTCAAATCATTGCTATTTGACTCGAACCTGTTCTAAAAAGGTCAAGGTATTTAAAATTTTCTGTTGAAACAATCAGGGAAAACTTCGAAAATGATTTCGATATTAAACCTTAGACATATAATAGTTCCAAATCTCCTAGAAAAAGAAGATCGTTTGTTTTACGGTAGCCTGCTCTAGTCCCCTTACAAAACGTTCGTTCTTAGGTTAGCCATATACTTCACATGTTCCTAGCAATTCACATGGCATCATCATGAAATGATACAAGTCTTAGATAAGTAAGAATATACAACGCACTAGAACGCCCTTGTTGACGATCTTTTACTTCGGCAGCATCTAGGGTTCCTCGAACAATGTGATATCTCACACCGGGTAAATCTTTAACCCTTCCTCCTCTTACTAATACTACAGAATGTTCTTGTAAATTATGGTCAATACCAGGTATATAAGCAGTTATTTCAAATCCAGAGGTTAATCGTACTCTGGCAACTTTACGTAAGGCAGAGTTTGGTTTTTTGGGGGTGATAGTGGAAAAGTTGACAGATAAGTTGTCTTCACTGTCACTCTACAAAACCGTACATGAGATTTGCACCTCATACGGCTTCTCGTTCGATTCTTTCGAAGTAGGATAAATTGGATTTTTTTCGTTGTTCGAGAATATTCATATTCCCTTCCTTCATGCATTATGTCGCAAAGAGTAACTGGAACCAATTCAGTAAAACACGTTTTCGTGTTCTAACCAAACACTAATGAATCATCTTTTTTTATTTTTTTTTTAAGATTATGCAAAATCTTCGGGATTTCTTATTCCTTCTCTATTCCCATCCTATAAGTATAGCGTCTGAAAAAATACTCTTTTGTATGAATCGACATTATTACATGCTAATTCCTTCTTGATATCTCGATATATCATTCCTCCAAATCACAAATTGGATTCGAAATTGACGGGTTAATGTGAGCTTATCCATGTGGTTATACACTGTTCGAATTCGAACAGGAATCAATTTAATGAAAGATCTTGGCTTTCGTGCTTTGGTTGGGGTTGTCCAAGATCATTTCGATGACCTATGTTGAAGAGATATATATCCATATCTATATGAGATATGATCGACTGTGTAAGGCCCGCAAATAGCAATCGATATGGCCAGAGAAAGTATACGGAAAAGGAAGTTCCTTTTTATCTGATTAGTCAATGATCTCGCTCGGTGAGTCTTTTCTCCTATGATGAACTGCTGGCATCAGTCCTATATCTTGTTTCTGTGGATCGGTGGAAAAAAAAGTAAGGGCTCAGCGGGAAGAGGATTGTACCACGAGAGAGCGAAGGGGTCAATCTGTTCCGAAGAGACAACATGCATTTTGGAAATGTAGTTGTACTCTCACATCGATCCAGATTCAGAAGTATTTCCATCTAGGGAAGTCAATATTTACCCGCTAGGCAAGAGGATAGCGATGCTAGTTACAAATTATGTTCCGGTAGGATGTAAATGTATTTATATTAAGTAGTTAACGGTTGCATAGCATAGGGTCTTCTCTTTTCTGTTCTGTAATGATGGATCCCGTACGTGTTCCTGAGAAAAGGAATTTGTTCATTTTTGGGGTCTCGAAGTGGAAAAACATCGAAACTTTTGAATGGAAAGAGATATAAAAGATATAAAAGTAGATCTTATTTTTCGGAAACGGTAATATCCTTGGTGCAAGAAGAACAATTTGATCCGTATCATCTCCGTATAATCTTTACTCGATCCTGTTCTCCTTGTTTTTCCAAACAATATTAAGTCCTTTTCGCACGCACTAGTGCTAGATCGGATCAAACATGCTGAACAAAATATTTTTCATGTTAATGTAAAACTTTCTTGATCGAGATAGGTAAAATATTACCGATTTTACGGGACCATATGTTATGATTCGAATCAGTAGGAAATACTATTTTCGATAGAATTGACTCAGAAAAGTATCTAGTCTTTTCTTTCTCATTCTTTCTTTTCGTAGTAGTGTGAAAAGAAGGAAGGTCTGGCTTCAAGTTGTTCGAGATAAAATAGTGGGATAGTGGTGTTGAGTCTATCGACCCTTTGGTAAGTTATTATTCATAAGTCAGTTCTCTTTCCAGATGAGGGTAGGGGAGGGATATAACTCAGCGGTAGAGTATCACCTTGACGTGGTGGAAGTCATCAGTTCGAGCCTGATTATCCCTAAACCTAATGTGAGCCCTTCTATCTATTTTTTTTTTTATTTTATGACTCTTCGTATCGTAGGAGGCCCGTGGTATTTACATGATAGGGTATGGATGGCTATACTGGAAGTGAGCTCCGGGCCGATATGAAGCGAATGAATACAAGTTCAAGTTATGCCTAAAAACAATTCTGAATGTATGTGAGCCCTTCCATCAAACAAATTTATGTTTTGAATATTATAGCTCTCTTCACTCCAGAGGCTCGCTCGTTTCATTTACACGAACTCTTTCTTTTTCATGGTATTGAATTAGATTCATTCTCCCTGTAATTGGGGTAAAAAATAAATGAAAAAAAGAAGATCCTGGCTAATAAAATGGGAAGAGATACAAAGTTATAAATTTCTATGCAATCCATAGACCGAATCCAATTTGATGAATTTTTAATTCAAATCCTTTCGCATCGGAAGCGCCTTATAAAGCTCTTTGACCTTAGAATTCTTAGTACGTTGCTTTTACGCGATCTACGTAAAAGAAATCCATATTTTTTGATAAAAGGTGTAGTAGTACTTACATTCTCGGTCCTCATATATCACGTCAATCATAAAAGTAGTATGATCGAGAGAAAAAATTTCTGTTTGATGAAACTATTTCCTATACATATAAACTTTATGGAACTCGGAAATGAAACATCGGAAGAATATTTAAAACCTTTAAACAAAAATTGGTTTATATTTCCGCATCTTTTCCTGTCTTTCCAATTGAAAAGATCTTACAATCGATCCATAAAGCATTCCAATCCCATTAGTTTCAATTCAGGATATGACAGGAACATTAACAAGAAGGATGAGATGATCGCGGAGAATCAAGGACCGAGTGAAACTCATTCGAAGAAGGATGAAAAAGATATTCCCTCGATATCGATCGTTATATAAATATATTCTATAAAATGGATGAGAATATATCATGGAAATTGACCTTTAAATTGAATTGGTAGATTCCATTATTATTTATTTTACGTGTTCGTCGAGAGAATGGATTGATTCAATTTGCAGCAGACTCCGATAAAGAATATGCGGAGTTCTCTACGAGAGAAATGAATAAATGAAATACATAAGATGTCTTTCACATCACAATATATGAATTAAACCCATTGTTCCTTATGGCAGTTCCAAAAAAGCGTACTTCTAGATCCAAGAAAAAAATTCGTAAAAATGTTTGGAAGGGAAAAGCATATCGGGCCGCAATAAAAGCTTTTTCTTTAGCTAAGTCTATCTCCACCGGTCATTCAAAAAGTTTTTATTGCATAGCCAATGATGATTCCTCTGGATCATCCGAATCAAAATTGAAATCAATTGATTTGGATGATCCATAGCACAACACGAGCGAATATACGACACCACCCTTCAGGACCCTGGAGAATGGTGATGCGAAATAAATCATTTTATTCGGGTACTCCAAGGGTGGTTGTACGAAAGGGACACGGTCATTAATTAGTTCCATTACAGTACTTCCCTTCAGCCAATCTGGAGAAATGGGGAATTTATAAACCATTCCTCTATTCATTCCGCCTTCCTTCCCACTGGAAAAGGATTAGAGTTCATCATTTTTTGTAAGGATCCCGAATGAACTTCAGCATTACCATTATGCTATATTTCCGGTAGCTAAACCTTATCAACATCCCAATCCATCCATTTCGATCCGAAACTAGAATCGAAACGATTTCATTTTTTATAAATAATGGTACAGAACCTACGGAATCATGCATGGGGATGATATTATTTTATGATGGAATCGCTCGTGCATTTCGTAATAGATGCAGGTTATTGCTCTATGGTGAATAATTACTAATTTGTAGTTTCAGATATCTCGATTCATCCTTCTTCTGCTTCTGCTCCTCCCAATGATTCATCCCCTTATTGGGTCTGAACCCATTCTTTCCCTCCTTTATGGTTGGATGGAAAAGAGTGCTCAATCCTTTAGGAGAACTCAAAGTCATCATCGTTATTCGTATCTCTACCATTTATAATGCGTAATGCCCAAACTATTGTAGCAGAGATACATAAAAAGAGCTGACCAAAATAAATATAGGTGCGTAATCTAGTGTAACTTTTTATCCTATTAATGAAACCCCTTTCTACATCTCAGTAACTAAAATAGGATCAATTAATTAGCAGCCTGTATATAGTCATATTAACCCGTATGTAATATTATTGTGAGCTATCAATATATTTGGATGTCTCCCCTCAAATTGAAAAGTCCAACAGGATATTGGAGAAAAATAACACGGGAAATCATGGATCAGAAACATAGTTTCGTTCTAGATATGTATATAATCAAACCATCCAATCAAAAAGATTGAAAAGTGCTGAGCCATGTATCTCTCTTTATTGTTTGGAATCTAGCTGCTCCGACCATCGTGAACCAAAATTGAAAGATATTCTTTGTCCGATAACGCATGTTACTATTTCCTCATTCTCTTTCGGAGCAGCGGGATCTGAACCCACGACCTCCATCACCCCAAGATGGCACGCTACCAAGCTGCGCCATGCTCCGTTATAACCATCAACCAACATAAAATTGATTCAAATGTCAATGCCCCAACTTATATTTTATTTGGACATATGTTATATTCACAGATTACTCCCTCTGCTAGACACGTTCATAACATTGACGATCTGGTGTAAATAAGCTAGTATGGTCCCTACGAAGCCGCCATGGTGAAATTGGTAGACACGCTGCTCTTAGGAAGCAGTGCGAGAGCATCTCGGTTCAAATCCGAGTGGCGGCATTTTTCCAAGAAGATCTCATCAATCAATTCTTCCTATGTAGCAATATCTGTTCAATCTATTTCCATTGTGATAGATCAATCCTATCTTTCCATCATAGATCTCATTTGGGAATAAAATGAATAAATGGGTTTATTATGATATTCATAACTTTAGAACATATATTGGCTCACATCTCTTTTTCTCTTATTTTGGTTGTCACTCTCATTTATTGGGGAACCTTAGTTTATCGAATTGAAGGACTAAGTAGTTCGGGAGGAAAGGGCATGATAGTTACTTTTCTTTGTACAACGGGATTATTAATTACTCGTTGGCTCTATTCGGGACATTTACCGTTGAGTAATTTGTATGAATCATTCATGTTCCTTTCCTGGAGTTCATCCGTGCTCCATATAGTTCTAGAAGTACGGAGCCGAGATGATCGGTGGTTAGGTGCAATCACGGCGCCAAGTGCTATGTTAACTCATGGTTTTGCTACTTTAGGTCTTCCGGAGGAAATGCAACGATCCGGAATGTTAGTACCCGCGCTACAATCTCATTGGTCAATGATGCATGTAAGTATGATATTGTTCAGCTATGCAACCCTTTTATGTGGATCCCTAGCATCAATAGCTCTTCTAGTAATTATGTCCGGAGTAAATAGACAGGTTCTTCTTGGTGCGATGGACAATTTATTTTCCCGATCCATTCTTACCAATGAAAATTTTTATTCACATGAAAAACAAAAAAGTGATTTGCAATACACTTTTTCTTTTTCATCAACGAATTATCGTAAATGTCAATTGATTAAACAATTAGATAATTGGAGTTATCGTGCGATTGGTCTCGGTTTTTCTCTTTCAACCATAGGTACTCTTTCTGGAGCAATATGGGCCAATGAAGCATGGGGATCTTATTGGAGCTGGGATCCAAAAGAGACTTGGGCATTAATTACTTGGACCATATTCGCAATCTATCTGCATACTAGAATGAATAAGGGTTGGCAGGGTGAGGAACCGGCAATTGTGGCTTCTTTAGGATTTTCTATAGTTTGGATCCGTTATTTGGGGGTCAATCTATTAGGAATAGGGTTACACAGCTATGGATGGTTGGAACCATAAATGGACCGAATTCCGGGAGGGAAAAGGAAGGATAGATTCGATCCAGTTCCTTTATGTAATTGAAAATAAGTGACATCAATAACTGGTCCAAGTTATTTCAAAGATTTATTATAGAATTATGGAATCACTACTTGAAATAACTTGAACTATATTAAAAGATAAAGAATTTCATTGTTGATTCGCTCCATTCCATTAATCTCTCAAAAGAGAAAAAAGTTGGATCCATTAATTCTATTATATAGCTAACAATCCATTCGGAAAGTACAAAAATAATTTTTTGCCATTCATTTCATGGATGGAAGGATCGAGATTAACTAACTTCTACCCCATCATCCAATATAAAGAGAACTGGATCGGGATAAGCACCAATACCTATTATGGGTAGAAAGAGACAGATCAGGATTCAAATCTCTCTTGGTCCAGAATCCGTTATATGAGGGTTCGTCACATTCTAAACTTATATAGAATATTCGACGTAACATAGACAACAAGTGGATGGGAGTTAATATCGTTCCAATTGCCGCTATTGCAGTAACAATGATTCAATTTGGAAGGTCGAATAATATTTATCCAGTCATTTTTCTCGGGAAGAAAATCTAATAGATTCTGCCACAAAACCACGGATTTCCGGCAATGCAAAAGAAGACATTTAAAAACTACTGGACATAGTCTTTTAGGTATTAGCATAGCCCTACCATTTATTTCATTAAGAAGAAGAGTACGTATCCTATCGTCACTTGTTCCCGCTAAGAATGAAAGTGCCGCACCAATTGATCCATGAAAGATCATTTTCAAATGGATCCATTAAGACCTGTATCTACCATGGAACCAATAATTACAAAACCCATATGGGATACTGAAGACTATCCTCCTTTTCCAATTCCGTTGACCCAGAGAAGTTGGAGCTGCATAGACGATTTGAACCGCTCCTATGCGAAAATCAATATAAAATGAGCATGAGGTAGCAATTCTATGTTTGGATTAACCCATATCCTCCCATTTGAAATGGAACGGCTACTGAAGCATACATGTACTATAATGTGCTTACCCATGAGTATTAGGTAACCAGGTATGTAAGGGAAAAATTGGTGATTTTATTGCATAAAATGCAACGATCGAAGATTTTGAGTAACTGGCCAAGCAACTGAAATGGCCAAAGTGGTAACAAATCCCGTCAAATAGGTCCAATGGAAAGTCCGTCAATTCCCAATCTCCAATGAAAATAAATAAGATCTATCCAGTTAGACTCTTTCTTCTTTCAATCGGATCAATGAATTATCGAATTGGAAATGGTAACGGACGGAATGTATAGGTAATGAGGAAGAGTTCTAGTAAAAAAATACCTAGAGTATACCATCGGATCAGCTCATTCCCTCCCTTTATGGATGGGGAAATAATGATATTACCGAACCTGCAGATATGGGCGAACTAACAAATATTGTTGACCGAGCCAAGGTAATTCGCTCATTATAGAAATAGAAGATACTTTCCATCTCTCTCTATAAAAACCCATACTCGAAATCTTGGATTCGAGTATGGGTTTTTATCAGTGGATAAAAAAAAGAATGAAAAAATATGAGATGGATTTAACCATTTTTATTGTGCATATTGATCAGTAAGCTAGACCCATACTACGAGTTGTCTCATGCCATAAATAAACACGTACACTCAAGAAATCTGTTGGACAAGCGGATTCGCACCGCTTACAACCTACGCAGTCTTCTGTTCTTGGAGCAGAAGCAATTTGCTTAGCCTTACATCCTTCCCAAGGTATCATTTCCAATACATCTGTGGGACAAGCTCGTACGCATTGGGTACAACCAATACATGTATCATAAATTTTGACCGAATGTGCCATTGGATCTCCATTAGTTAGTAAAAAGTTTTAAATTGAATAAGATCATATATAGCCAAATCTTCTAATATATGCCCAATAAAGATGGCTAATAACGGGATATTATGAATATAAAACGAATCCTATCCATTATATTTGGAACCAATATGTTAAGGTTCTGTATTTTTGTCAATGGGACAAAGATATTTGTATCATTTCGATCCCTCCAAATCACCCCGAATATGGTCCAATCATGACAGGTAATTTGAATAATGAGTTTTATATGTATCAATAATGTTTTTGATCAATCGTAATACTATAGAGATTTCGATAGATTCTGGTCATATTGAATAGATATTCTGATCCCTCTCTCCAAAAATAGAAGAGAAGGGAGTTTGTGAAAAATATAGGAAGAGAGAGTTTGCGTACCGATATCCGCCATGAAAAGCTATACGACCCAACTCTAGCATAATCACTCTGCTATAGCTATCCCTTCGGGATACATATTTCCCGATCGATCTTTTCGGCGCATTTACCGTTATTGCCTCTGTGAACATAGTAACTAAATAATCCCATTGCGTTACATAGGGGAGATATTGGACTATTGTTCGGTTCTAAACAATTTTATCCCTCCCCCCCTATGTAAATAATCTGATAGAGGTTCACAGTCGATAACATCTTTACCATCTAGCAATAAGTCGAAGAACACCATCGATGGATAATGAGGATCCATACTTACCATCAGGGGGTCTTTCAGCAAGCATGGTTATATGTCACCCCTCTCCGGTTCGTTTTATAAATGATAACAAAAGAACGACTAATCAGGATCCGGGATCTCTAAAAATTGGATTGGAATTGAAAACTTAAAAATTAACGGGTTTTTAGCCCACGAATACCCAATTTACCAATTAATTCATCGTAACGAAGTTTATCCCTCTTGTAGAGATAAACCAGAAGTTGCTTACGTTTGCTCAAAATTTTCCACAAACCCCTTTGGGATGAATAGTCTCTTCCGTGTAATTGCAGATGCTGGGTAAGTCTTAGGACTCGATTGGTTAAATAAAATACCTGAGATTCAACAGATCCTCTCTGTTTATTGGGAATAAGAGACGAACTAATGGACAAATTCTTAATCATAAAAAAACAAATTTTCCCGGAGCTGAATGGAATTTTTTTCCCGAGTCAGAAAAAAGAATTAGATCCATTCTTTCGTTTTCATGGTCCATATAATAATTCTGATTCGTTCCGACCATTTCTATTTAAGAAAAATTGGTCGGATTCTTTCTATCTTCTTGGAGGAACATCTAGTTTTGGACCTATGGCAAAATACGATACGATATGTAGAATCTTTTCACATTGATGAAATGGAACGAACAGATTGGTTCAATTTTGGCCATATCCTGAAACTCTATTGAATCAATTCTTTTTTTTTTTTTTCGACGAAAACGGAATTGAAGCAAAAAATCTATCAATTGAAAGTTTGGGGATACATACGTATTCTCAACATCGCAGATCGACTCCCATCATTTGTATTGAACCAATATCTATTCATGCAAATAAGATCCTCTAATCGATAACTAGGCCAAAGAAAACGTTTAATTATTTGTGTTGTATCTACGCTAAGATGTTGGTCTCTTCCCATGAGTTCTTCGTCATTTTGTATGTCTTTTCCATTGGAAAATCCTACATGATCATTCTCCGGATCAAACCGATTCAGGATTCGAAATTCTCTACGACGTTTTGGAAGCAAAATATCTTCTAAATTGAGGGAACTAAAAATGTTTTTTCTATCCCCCAGAATTTTACCGCATTGCGCAGATCCATCATAAAGATTTCCATCTATCCACTCCCGGGCTCTATTTGGAAACTTCAATGAAATACTGACGATTTTATACATCAGGAATTCGTCATCCGGTATGCTTGATAAACGATATGGTTCGGGGACCAATATTTTTTTATTTACCGATGTTTCATTTCTATTGCTTACCTTTTTCGGAACATCCCCCTGAGGAATATTCTCTTCCGATATTTCATTTCCATTGCTTACCTTTTTCGGAACATCCCCCTGAGGAATATTCTCTTCCGATATTTCATTTCCATTGCTTACCTTTCTCGGAACATCCCCCTGAGGAATATTCTCTTCCGATATTTCATTTCCATTGCTTACCTTTCTCGGAACATCCTCTTGAAGAAGATTCTCTTCCGATATTTCATTTTCATTACTTACCTTTTTCGGAACATCCTCTTGAAGAAGATTCTCTTCCGATATTTCATTTTCATTGCTTACCTTTTTCGGAACATCCTCTTGAAGAAGATTCTCTTCCAATATGTCATTTCCATTGCTTACCTTTCTCGAAACATCCCCCTGAGGAATATTCTCTTCCGATATTTCATTTTTATTGTCCTTCTGATTCTGAAGAATAAGAAACAGTAGTTTTAGGTTAACATTTCCCTCTTGGATATTGGTCCAAATATATTGTTCCGGATCCTTAATTCCGGACATAACCCTGCAAATCTCCGACAGCTTGGATATACTTTCTTCTCCTATATCTTCTACCGCTTTGTATTGAACAAAAACTTGAGGCTTACCAGTTTTTTTCTTTTCATCAGTTTGTTGATCTTCTACTTCACCAGTTTGTTGATCTTCTACTTTACCAGTTTGTTTCTCTTCTACTTTACCAGTTTGTTTCTCTTCTACTTTACCATATTCATCGTTCCGATTATGCTCTGTTCCTTTTTTGTTCTGAACATCTGATCTAAGACCTATTCCTTGTTTTAGAACATCTGTTTCTTCTTCCTCTATCTTTTTCCGGTCTCGTTCGTCTCGTAAAAACGATTTTCCTGGTACGGACTTCGATTTAGTGTAATATATATTCTTGATTCCCAAAAGTTCCGGGAATAACCATAATTTTAAATCTAATCCGGATCCTCTCTTCTCGATTTCCGGAGAATCCATAATGCCAACATTGTCTCTTTGCGTCTCATCAATCCCCTGCTGATTCGTAATAAGATCAGTCTTAAGATCAGTCGTAAGATCAGTCTTAAGATCAGTCTTAAGATCAGTCTTAAGATCAGTCTTAAGATCAGTCTTAAGATCAGTCTTAAGATCAGTTTTAAGATCAGTCTTAAGATCAGTCTTCTGCCTGTCAATCATTGTTGTATGATCGTAAGTACAAGAACGTATAGCATCGTAAATATCAATAGCATCGTAAATATCAATAGTAGAACGAGGACCATTCACGAGATTGAAATCGGTACCCTTCCAATCCTCCTCGATAATATCACGAATACACTTTTCCCTGGGAATTCCTTCACGATCGATAATATCTTGATCATCTGGTATATCAGGTTGTACTGGCGGTCCGTTAATATCCGAATCTTTTGGCGAATTGATAATATCCGAATCTTTTGGCGAATTGATAATATCCGATGCCGAATTGATAATATCCGAATCTTTTGGCGAATTGATAATATCCGAATCTTTTGGCGAATTGATAATATCCGAATCTTTTAGCGAATTGATAATATCTGATGCCGAATTGATAATATCCGAATCTTTGGGCGAATTGATAATATCTGATGCCGAATTGAGAATATCCGAATCTTTGGGCGAATTGAGAATATCCGATGCCGAATTTATAATATCCGATGCCGAATTGATAATATCCGAATCTTTTGGCGAATTGATAATATCCAAATCTTTCGGCAAATTGAGAATATCCGATGCCGAATTGAGAATATCCGATGCCGAATTGAGAATATCCGATGCCGAATTGAGAATATCCAAATCTTTTGTCGAATTGAGATAACTATATGATAAAAGATCGTATCTGTAACGTTTGTTTATTTTCCGAAGTAATCCCAAAGAAGGTTCCATCACAGCTGCAAATATAGAATCTTTTTGTTGTTCATAGGGAATGAATCGTTCTTCATAGCACGTACATTGCTTACTTACTATATTTCTCCATTTCTGTGGGTTTATCCTAGACCATATCTGTGGGGATAAATTGTATTGGTCAAAACATCTCAACCATTGTTTCCAGTCATTCTCCTTCAGATCTTGTGGTTTCTCGTGATCCAATATTCTTTGTATATCTAATAATTCTTTGATCTTCTTCTTGATCAAGGGATATGATGTTTGGGCTCGAGATTGTAATAAATACTTTGAATAGGACCTGTTCATTGCCCTTATCTGCCATATTTTGTGAAATACATATGCTTGGGACATTGAGAACATGTTTTGATCAGGACGAATTTCAAAATCTTGTATTTTTTCGTTGATCAAATAGTAGTTGGTAATTTGACCTCTCTTTATTCTTGAAATATCATTATTGAGAATGAATATTCGTCCGTAAATTGTTGCTATATTCCCCGTGGATCGGATCCAAGCGGATCGAATCCAAAATTTGATATTTAACCCGATGAAATGAATAACACTTGGTAAAAGATCTTGGTCCATTCTTTTGAGAAAAAGTTTCATTAATTTCATAGAATAGAACCTTTTTCGGATTAATTGGACACTTTTATTTCGAAATCGACCAGGTATTCGCCGAATCTGAACCAATCGTTTTTTTAATGTTGATCCCAATATGTTAAAACTCCCCTTCGATCCGGTATTAATCTCTGAATCCACCAGAGACATTCCAGTTATAGGAGGGCTATTTATGATCGCGATAGATTCGATCCGCTCCTTCATTGTGGTCGTCCGATCATCTGGATCTTTAACATTAATTGTTCGGGTTTCATATCCAAATTGATCATTATCTTTAACATTAATTGTTCGGGTTTCATATCCAAATTGATCATTAACTTCTGGTGAATCATTTGCACTACTCATAGGGGTAGCCTCACTCGGTAATTGATTTTGTATCCGGTCATTCAGTTCACTCTTGTCTATATATCTAACTTGTGGAACGCGTCTTATTCCTGTAGATCCCATTAATTTTCTCTTCAATTTTTGGAAGAGAATAAATTCTCTCCTCAATCCTCTTTTCACTTTTTTGAAGATGATCCATCCTCTCCTCAATCCTCTTTTCAATTTTTTGAAGATAAATTTTGTGAAGATAGGTTGAAAAAATTCGGAAAAAGGTCCTAAATTTGGGATTGGATCACCATAAGGTACGTCAGTTTCCAATCCAAGAGTTGTTAAATAACTCCAACGCAATTTGTTTTCGAATCGGAGTTTGGATCTATGCCAAGGCTTCAAACGAAAAGGAAATAGAAGCTTTATCTGCATACCATTTTGTTTCCAATTGTCTGGGAATTCTGTTTCGGAAAATTCGGCTCCATCAGGAGCGCATTTTACATGCACTTCTCTCCTCATTTCTTCCCAATCTTTGGAAAATTCGGGGACTTGAAATAGTAATATACGACCGATATTCTTGGCTATTATAAGTGATGGTAATATTATACGTTTTCTCAAAATTGATTGAGCCACTAATAATAAACCTCTTAAATGGTTCAATTCCGACCACAGTGTACATAAGGACTCAACGAGTGCCGGATTGTAGGAGGGGATGATCGGCTTCGATTCTTCGTATCTATGGATTTTCTTCTTCTGGGTTTGTTCATTCACTCTATCAGAATTTGACATGTCGTAATAATCTTTAGGATAAGCGGGTATTTCCATTCTTACCAAAAAGAAAAAGGAATGTGCATTCGGTTGCATCCTCTTCCATATCATAATTTTACGTCTTTGAGCACGTATGGATCCTCTGATTAAATTCCGACGATAATCTGTCTCTTCAAAATAACGTTTCATAACTATTTGTCTTTCCCCAAGAGAAAAAGTCAGTGTACTTCTTACCTTTCTTGGACGAATCCTATTCTCTGTGGGTTCAGTTGTGGAACCATCATCATATTCACCTATCATCAAACCAGATGAAAATCGAGGCACATGTTTCGGAATCTCTATAATTTGGAGAAGTTCATTCAATAGTATTTCGTTGTAAAGGGTAATAAAATCTTTCGTTTGCGTTGAATCATCCGTAGATACATTCCCACGAAAATTTCGTAGTATTGTCCACTCATGTTGCGCCAAAGACTCGAAAAGGAAAATCTGTTCAGAAGTAACCTTCTGTTCCGTAGTAACAAGATCGAGAATAAATTCCCATTTTACGGTACCTGTGGGTGCAACGTTTCTACCGTCGATTTGGCTGTAAATATTAACCAAATAGTTTGTGTAGATCCGTTCATTACATGAAGCTATTTCCGGTACGATATCTATATAGGCTACTCGAAGGGCTATTTCCAACCGCAGGAAATTGATGAACAAATCATCATCTTTTGCATAGATCTCTTGAATCTGATCAGAAGGCATTTCCAACAAATCTTTTGGATAGATCAGGTTACCAAAATAAAAATCTATATTTGAAGAATCTATATTCGACAAATACTCTTCAAAGATCTTCCTTGCTTGATTTGAAATTATTCGTTCTGTTAATAGATAAAGCCGTTTCGAAATAGGTTCCACTTTGACTATTTCCGATGATTTAGTGATCGGAATGAGCGAACGACCAGTATCTGTAGGTAAGAGTTCCCAGGGTAGTCGAAAGCTTTCGTGTTCCAATTCCTGCCAATGATGAGAGATATGGTACCCATACCCAAATTGATCATTTTGGAATCCCTCTTTACAGTCTTTCATAGATACCTCTGTCAAATCCGAAAGATTTGAAATAATCGAATCGTTCAGCATTTGGGGGAACTCGAATTGGTTTATTGTTCCACGGAATGCCCCATTAAGGAATGGATCATACATTTCAGTAAAAGAATCTCCCTGAGAATTGGAGAATTGAACTCTCCTTTCCATAACATTTTCAGCAGGAGATCCATTGCTTAAAGCTTTCACTCGATCCGAAAATTCATTCCCTAAATAATCTCTTCTTCTTTTCATGGTATGGATCCACCTATGATAAGGATCCTCAGATGAGCAAGAAGTATCTAAAAGATCTCTATATTTCCCGAGCTTTTCCCCAAGGACCGATACACTAGGTAAAAACGTAAAAGAGATTCTTTGTTTTCCATCACTCAAATATGTGCCAAAAAAATATTGAGATACTTCGGTCCTCACAGGACCTAGTTGAGTAGGGCTATTCCCGATATATCGTATCGGCCGATAAGCTCTATTATGATTAAAGAACATAATGGGCCATGGTTGCTTGAACCATGATAATTGTTCTTCTTTCAGAAGTCCTTTCAGTTTTTTCGGATCTATAGCCACAGAGCGGTCATCTCTAACCGCAGCCACAGAGTGATCATCTTTAGCCACAGAGTAATCATCTTTAGCCACAGAGCGGTCATCTCTAACCGCAGCCACAGAGTGATCATCTTTAGCCACAGAGCGGTCATCTCTAGCCGCATCCACAGAGTGATCATCTTTAGCCACAGAGTGATCATCTTTAGCCGCAGAGCGATCATTTTTGTCACCGATGTAATCATTATTGCTTATAAGGAACGGTGATGGGGCTCTACCTAAACAGAAGAAACAATAATAAAAAAGAAGTAGACTAAAGGTTCGATGGATATAACGTCTTAATATAGTATAATCGATAGGTGAATTACGTTCTATACGTAAAGATACCGATTTTGTAAAAATTATGAATAGAATATGACCACCCAACCAACCGCAAAAACTACTTATAATAAATGAGATATTATCGCTGTAACGAAAAAGAAAGAGGTTAACCAGTCTTGTTAATACGGGATTTGCTAAAAGAATGGGATTAAACAATTGAAGAATTAGACCACCCATAAATATACTTAGAATTTTTGGATTGTTGATCGAATTTATGGGGTGCAGAGATTCAGAACTTGAAGGTTCTTTCTTAATTTGATAAAAACGAAAGAACATGTATGGTACCACTAATAAAGTTATTGCGTGAGGTTTCCACAACGCTGCATAGATGGGCGAATAGTACATGGACACAAAGACTATTAATTGTCCCATAATAGAACCACTTATAGCTATTATACCATAGAGAGTTTCTCCCAAAAAGAAAGATCTCATGGAATATATTTTAGAGGGACCAAAAGGCAATGTAGTTATAAATCCATAATATAGCCCAAATAAAATGATCGGACCTGAGACTTCTACCCATGATGATAATGGATCCCATAGTAGATCAAGTACTCTTATCATATTGAAACTCCTTTTTGATCGAAATAAAAGAATGAGAAACAGGAATAGAATAAATAGATCTGGTATCCCCCATATATATATGGGAGATACAGATAGGAATAGTTATCATTTTATACATCCATAAATTCGATTTAACAGAATAGATTCCAATATCTAACATATAGGAAATCAATTTAGAATAGATATTATAACATAACATCTGGATATATGCATATGCTATTAATACATATATTCCCTGTTATCTTATCTAGGAGTAGAAGTACTGGTATAGAACTCGTTGTTCTTTCTGACCAGGGTGGTTCGATCCAAGTTATCTAAATTTTCATTACGTCGTAGAGGGCGGGTAACCAATTCAAGTACATCTCTCGCATTGGCAAATCCATGAATCTGGGCAAAAGTAAATTCAACTGACCATTTAGTACCAATTCCTCTCGCCCCTAACGGGTTAGCATGAGCCATTCCGGTGATGGCTAAGTCGGGTTGTAGCTCGCGCATACGTCGTATCTGATTCGAATTGTCTGGTTTCTCCACAATTCGTGGTATTGGTATACACATTCTTATACATGTATCTTGTAAAAGTGCTAATTCAGCAGCTTGATACCGTTTATCCATATATGGAATACCAATTTCATAAACGATCATGCCACATCTGATTAAGAATCTTGCTAGAGATATTTCTAGCAGATTATCTCCCATGAAAAAGACAGATTTCCCGCGTACCAAATAAAGATAATCCTTTAAACTCTCCCATACCCGTTCCTCTCTTTCCTCCAGACTCTGGGTCTCCATACCAAATACAGGACAAATCTTTTCAATCCAAGCGCGCGTTCCGTCCGGACCAATAGGAAAAGGAGCTACGATTAATTCACATTTTTTTCGTCTTATCAAAGTTGTTGCTGTACGACCCAGAAATGGGTTAACGCCACAAACATAAACTCCATCACCCAGTGATGGAAGATCGGCATATCTCTGAGCGGGCAACCAACCCGATACCTTGATGAATTGGCGTCTTAATTCTGTATCAAGTTGAGAGACCAAATTCGAGGGTAAAGACCCAAAAATAACTAAGGGAGGATGATTTGCATACTCCACTAATTTCTTTTCCTTCAGAAGAGGAAAAGGGAATAAATTTGTTTTTGTTATAGTTTCTTTTGATTCACCAATGGGGAATTCTTGTTCTGGACAACGATGTGCCATTACAGCTAACACAGTATCTTCCCCCTGAGTAAAAGCATAATCCAGTCCATTTGCTCTTGCCACTAGAATTGGTACTCCAATTTCATATTCCAATTTGGGTGCCATACCTTCTAAATCCATTTTTATTATTTCTGTAGTACAAGTGCCTATCCATATGATGACGCTGGGGTCTCTATCTTTTCTTATCCGAATACAAAGCGTTTTCAATTCCTCATAATCGTTCAAATGGGCCGAGATATCTCCTTCTTCTAATTCTGCCATTGCATAGCGGGGTTCTGCAAAAATCATAACTCCAAGTGCATTTTGCAGAAAATAACCACATGTTTTTGTGCCCACTACCAAAAAGAAACTGTCTTCAATCTTTTGATACAACCAAGATACACAGCTAATAGGACAAAAAGTATGATAATTACCCGTTTCACATTCAAAAGTTATAGTTTCATCAATTTTGGCCGACATAATAGGGAGGAAAAGAATAAATGGTTGAGGATAAATAAGGAAAAGAAATAATGAATAAAAAGAAGAATGAAAAGAAAGGATCGAATTTACAACGAATTGT